>NW_019289858.1:0-12701 GCF_000500325.1 Leptinotarsa decemlineata | reverse complement strand
CGTATTTATCCCGTTCAAAGCAATCCAGATCGTTCTCGAACACTAACGCGCTGGTCCGGCTGGTCGGTTCTAGCCGATTCTAGCTTGATGGCGTCAGCGGCAGATCGCTCACCGCAACGTTGCCGCTGTTTATGTTTAATATTATGACAATTAGATTTTTTTGTGGAATTTTCGGAAGCTTCTCTGATTTTTGCAGTTTGTATTTTTTAAATTAAAATCGTTGTGAGAGCTACCAGAATTGCCTCCGCGATCGACAGGTTGGCGACCACTGTCCTAAGTATTCAAACGGCCTGGCGTTAGGTTAGGTAACCTAACCCAACATAACCTAGCCATTAATATTTTTTTTGTTATTTTTCTTTCTTCATCGAAATCCTGGTTTATGAATTTCTTTTCGCAAATACTCTCTCTCTGCTACCCTGATGGTCAATATCTCGAATGACAGTTTTATGAATTTCCCCAAGCGTAGGAACTCGTTTCTCTTTGGTATGGAAATTAAATATGTATCTGCCCGAAGTTGACAAATCATCATCATCCATCACAGCTTCGTAACTTTTGATACATCTTTGTTGAATTTGTTTCCACCATTTTCTTTTTTTCATTTGATTCTTCGTACAGTTCGCACGAAAACCTCTGAGACATCAGCTACTCATTCTTTAATTTTCAAAATTAAAATACAATGTTGGTTACAATTTTACTTATTATTACTATCACTTCTTTACTTCGCATGCAAGAGGAATTCTTATCTTACATTGTGATCGGTATTTGTTAAATGGAATATACAGTGCATTTCTTCAATGATACCTCCCTTTTACTTTTTGAATAGGTCGACTAAAAAAATTGAAATTTGGGATAATAAAATCAATGCATGAATACTTTATTTGGAAGTGAAACTGACAGATGAAACTTTCAAGATGGTGTCTGGACACCATCTGGGATACAAAATTAAATAGAAAGGGGGGTCTTGCGACACATCTTTTTGAAGCTCCTGATAAATGCTTCACGACCCTAGAATATAATGTCAATATCTTCAACAACTACAAAATGGCGGAAATTTTAATAATTAAAAAAAATATGTTTTTCCGTTAACCAGCTGTTGCGCCTCCACGAACGACAACCCTCAGAAGTCGAAACTTGTGCGAGCTAAGGATTAATGAGGTCTTACCTTCTAACGCGTGATTCCTAACAATTAATTGTCTGAATACATCGACATTTATCTACATAATATGAGGTAATAAGCTTGGGGTCAGTTCAGAAGATGTTCGAAATGGTTGCCTTCAACTTCTTGACATATGAACTGCTTATTCGATATTTCACGCCGAATATTTTCGAACACCGTAACGTCAATATATCTACAAATATTTATTATTCTCTGCCGTATATCCAATATTGAAGCAGGTTCAGTTTTGTACACCTTTTGCTTCAAATAGCCCCATAAAGAAGGTCCAAAGGTGTCAAATCTGGCGTGCGGGCTGGCCACTCTGTAGGACCTCGACGGCCAATCCAACGACCGGGAAAAATGGTATCCAAATAGTTTCTTACTTATCTGGAGTAATGTGGTGTTGGAATTCAATATCCATTTCGAATTCATTAGGATTCGCTTCGACGATTTCAGTGATGAGTGGGTCAACAGCAGTTTCCAGCATATTCAAATACAGTTCCCCTGTTGAATTTTGATCAATAATTAGAGGTTCTACCATACGGATTCCCAGTATTCCTGCTCAAACGTTAATTTTTACTGGATATTGGGTATGTGTTTCCCGGAAAACGTGAGGGTTGGTGTCAATCCAATAACGGCAATTTTGTCTGTGAACATTGTCGTTTGGAAAAAATATACATTCGTCACTAAAACAAATATTGTGGAGACAGGTAGGATGCCTTGCAATGGTTTCCGTCATGATTTCGCAGAATTCTTTTCTTCGATCAGGGTCATCTTCAGTTAATTGGTGTACCATTTTAATTTTGTATGGATGATACCTATTCCCCTTCAAAAGTCTCCACACAGTAGAAGGAGACACCTCACAAACATTCGCGACGGAATAAGTAGACTGTTCAGGAATTACTATCATCTCACCAATTATTTGCACTTGCTGTTCTTCTGGAATGGACAGATGACCTGGGGTCTTTTTGTTATGTATACTACCGGGAGATGTGAATTTGGATACAAGTTCCCTCAAATATTTTCCACATATATGACGATTAAAACATTCATTGAAAATTCTTTCGGTTTCGTGGACGAGATTGTAGTATCTTTCTACTAGTAAAACCGAAAACTAAATGAGAATATTCTAACTGAACAATGATGTTCATTGACGTACTGACATTTTTTGTCGTTTTTATAAACAAAAAATAACTCAACAAACCTTATCGGGTTGTTGGAATTGCCATATGGCAGATAAAAAAAGAATATTTCTAGAAATATCGATATTAATGTGTTTGTCCTCCATTTTGTAGTAGGTGAAGATATTGACATTATATTCTAAGGTTGTGAAATATTTGTCAGGAGCTTGAAAATGATGTGTCACAAGACCCCCCTTTCCATTTAATTTCTTTTCCCAGATGGCGCCCAGTCGCCATCTTGAGAGTTTCATCTGTCAATTTTACTTCAAAATAAAGTATCCATGCATTAATATCGTTATCCCAAATTTTAATTTTTTGAGTTGACTCGTTTAAAAAATTGAAGGGGGGGCCATTAAAGGAATGCATTGTATATCGAAAATCTTGTACTATGCCTTCGTCAGATCAAAATTAGAGTATCCATCCATAATCTGGAATCCATCTCATCAGTTGTATACAGAGAAAGATGAATTAGTACAACGTCGTTTTCTAAAACTTCTCTCCTATAGAACATACAGCGTCTATCCACCAATTGGATTTCCCCATGATGCATTAGTGGCTAAACATGCTATGAATAGCTTGAGATGCCGTCATGATTGTCACTCCACAATTTTTATTGACCCACATATTCTGCAAAAACTTAAATTTCAGAGTACCTAGGCCAACGTGTAGAGTAGTTAATCCTTTTTATCTACCAACACCATGCACAAATACTCTGAAACGTTCACCTCTGCATAATATGTGTGTCAAAAGCAATTCAGCAAGTTGTCAGCTCGACATTTTTTACTGTTCCATCTCTGCGATTATATCTTATTACTTCAGCTAATTATGTATGTATTGTTTTTACCTTATAACTTATTGTAATTGTATTGTATTTTAATTTGACATATCCCTGTTCTGTAGTTGGGTGCAACCTGTAGAACAGTGTATTAATAAATAAATAAATATTAGTTATGAGTTGAAGAGGTATACAGTACAAATTCTATATCGATCAGTATATACCATGATACAGTATAATAAATATTTATTGAGATATGGAGCTACAAGAACATATGGTATTAAAACGGATAAAACTTTGAAACAACCTAATACAAAGTAAGCGACGCATTATTTAATTAATAATACCTTTTTTTTTAAGGAAAAAATAACACGAAACCGATAAGATATCAAAAGTAAACAGACAATTATAGGAAATACGCACACGCTACTTAAACAAGTAATGGGACACTTATCGGTATGTAACAGCGTGATAGTGAAACTAATAAGACATGGCGTGACTAAAAATGAATTCTGTACACTTCAAAAAGGAATAATAGAGGAAAACAATGTCAAAATTTTTCATGGGGAATTCTCTCCTGAGAGTTGGAGGTTATAAATCTGAAAGTCTTTTGTGTCTCAATATTTCATTAATGTGCCTGTCTGAGGAAAGATAATTATTCAAAATGCATATTTGGTAATATATATTTATTTTTAACACAAAAATCCAATATCTTGTGACTCGTGATCTGAAACTGCCGCGAGCGAGGAGACGCGAACATCACTTGCAACCTTGATAGTCTGGAACATTGAAGAAAGGTTCGGGATTTGTCTCTTTTTTATAGATCCTTTCACGGGAAGTGTTCAAGTGACTTGGCACATTTGATTCCACCAAGAGCGGTACGCATATCAGAAATAAGCGACGGACTTTGGCTACTTATCGTTTTGAGGTTCAACTCAGTACACCTCGAACTTCACTGTTTAAGAACTCTTTCATTTGGAGAACTGTGTTTACGCGGAATAAACTTCCTGAGAACGTTTTTCCAAATGGATTTAATCTCCAGCGATTCAAATCCAATGTGAATCGCTACTTTCGCACAGGCATGGCTCTTAGAGCGGTGCTTATGTTTTGTCCTTAAAAAAATAAAGATAGCAAAATTTGATTCATATCGATACTTCATTTACCTAAATGAAATTATTAAAATTAGGACATTTGTTGGAAAAAAAATGTTTCCGGATGTGCAGTTTGAAGTAGTCAAAATAATCAACACAAATATGTAGTCTGTATTTATTTTGAGGGTTCAGAAACGAGATTTCGTATGTGGTGGGTTTCCAAAGAAAGAAAGAAAATAGCTGCATTAAAAACTTTTTATAAAGACATGCAGATCATACACGGAAGTGTCTTTCAGATACAAACTGAAAAAACACTTTCGAAACAACTACTTCCACATGAACATTAAATCACACGAAAGAAAACATTTCTTTTGAAACAACTACTTTCATATGAATATTGAATTACACGAAAATAAATTTTTATGGCATTGAAGCAGATATTATCAATTGTAGCGCAATATAACGTATAATGTCTGCCTTTTGTATGTTTGCATTTTTTTTGAGGACATAAGTTTGCGTTGGTCAAGCCCTATGCCCCGAAGCCCTGATTCATTCAGGAGGGCGCGCCAGCATTATCGACCAACGACCACTCTCCACACTGTAGAGTAGGTGATCATTGGGTCCGAAAATGAAGTGCCCTGAGCAAGCACTGTAAGCCAACAGCCAGACAACCTTCTGCATTTGTCCCGCTAAGAATTCTGCCTTAGTGCGGCAAGCCGCACAGAGTGTTGGTCTGGAAAAAGTTTCCAGAGTTTGAAGAGAGAATATCTCTACTTTTTCCTCCCTTTTTAGGAATATTCTTCTTACCAGGAGCTGAAAACTTCACGGTAAATATCGTTTTGCTCTGGGCCTACATCAGGCTCATTAGCTTGTATAAGCCTGGGGATGGGGAATGAAAAGTTCCAATAAATTCAGCACTTCTCGTTCAATGGATTCAATATCTTCCGGAGCGTAGGGTTACACCGGTGTCTCGTCAATACCGCAAGAGTGTCGAATATTGTGATAATGCACTTTTAAGGCCGCGTTAAGTCGATGGATATAGGACGAGACTGCATATGTTGGACATGCCGACAGCAAGTACATTATGGTTTCTGACGCCTCGCGGCAGGCCCTGCACCTTGTGTCAGATACCTCTATACACATCACGCCACTGCGGTAGACTATAGTGTTGAAGACACCATCCTGGCAAACCATGATAAACTCCTCAGTTTCCGACTTCAACCCACTCGACCTGAGGAAAGCGAAAGTCAGGCGCTTTGATAAGCCGAGGTCTCCAATGTTATTGAAGAAGGCCTCATGCATTGGCTTATCCGTGTGTTTCCGCAGAAATCAGGTGATCTCTGCGGCTTTAATATGAGCTTTTTGCTGAACGGGTTACAACTCGGTGACAGAGTTGTGATCACCTCGTTCAGGGTTGAAAACTAAACTGAGTTCATCAGCTGCTCGGGCAACTGCCCTAAAGAGAAATGCTCCAACTCCAGCTCTCTCATGGTCGCAGACCGTGCAGAGAAGGGGGTCCGAACTTCTGAAGACTTTTCAAGCTCCATCCAGTACCATTCTATCATGTAGGGAATTCAAACTTTTCCTTGTTGTCGGGGAAAGTACAACCGTAGAAAAGATGATTTGGGGAGCAAACTCCTATGGATGTGCATCATTCTTCGTAGAGTAGAGTAAGATGGGAACGGCAGTCATATTAGTTACATCAACTTTGTTGATGTATTCCCGACAGTTCCGATGACCAGATCTGTCGGAGTTTGTGTTGATATTTGCTACGGAAAGATTTATTTTCTCCTGATTCCTTTTGTAAGTGGCGTTGTTCCACCCCGAGGTAAGTATACGTCTCTCTGGCATCCAGATGGTGCAAGATGCTTCATCTACGAGCTGCAAATCCTCTCCGTAGTCCCCGCATCGTCCTTTTTTGAGATGGACCATTGCACATTTGTTTATCCCAAATTTCATACCGGTGGCATGCGTATACTATTCTACCACCCTCAAGGACTGATGGAGATCCATTTCTCCAGAGGCATAACGTTTGAAATCATTCATATAAAGCAAATGGGTGACCTTGTGCGTCCTGATCCTGGTGCACAAGATCACAAGGTTATTATTATTATTAAATAGTACTGTAAATTGAATACATCATCTTGTTTTGTAAATAGTACTCTCTTTTCTTTTATTTGTTCACTATTTATATGTTATTAAACTGCTGTATGTAGCTTTTGAATATAATAATATACATATCTACATGTTCGTGAATGAATAAATATTATTCTATTAGATTTCATTCACTTTCGAATATAATTACTAGAAAATAATTACTGAGTCACACCTTCTTCTGAACATTTATGAGTCGGAAGGCTCAATCAGCATATCGCGTCAGATAATTAGAAACGACCCCATCGGATCACGCACCCGCAAACCTCATTATTTCCTAATCTGTTTTCCCAGCCAGTGCCGGAAGTCGAACGTGCCATAAAGGGGGTGGCTGTCCCGACAAAATACCGATACAAAGACGTCACGCTCGTCGTTTTCACGATGATAACACGACAGACAATCAGCGGGGCTTACCAGTGACGTATGCTTTGAGGCCGTGGGAAAGTGCGCTAGCATTTTATGTTTTCTGCATGGGCACACGTTCATACTGCGCGCCTCTCTTGCGAATGGAACCCGAGGTCAAATCGCTGGCGACAATGGCAAGCGAAGGCACGTGAACCACACAACACTTATAGATTATTATAGTCTGAGAGCCAGTGGACGACAAATAAGTGTATTGGACGTATTCGATTTTCTTACCGTCTTGAAAATATCTACAAATCGCTTCTACGGTAAGAAGCACAAAATTATTCAATTGAAAACATTGATCAACACCACAATATCTTAAGTGTAAGCCAGTTTGGTTTTCAAAGCAATAAAAATACGCACGATGCCATCTTTTCATTTCTTCATGTATTCAAAGTTTAATTCTGGTCATATAGCAGCTGCGGTCTTTAGTGATCTCTCTAAGGCGTTTGATTGCATCTATATAAGATCTTGCTTAGAGAAATTCACCGATACGGCTGCGGAGAAATGACGCTCAAATGGTTTGAATCTAACATTTCAGGAAGGAATCAAATGGTAAGAACAACAGGACTTTCAGAAAAAGAAAAGGAATTAAGGGTGGTGTTCCACAAGGATCAGTGTTAGGACCCATTTGAGCATTTCTGGACATTTCACTCTTTTCGCTGATGACACGACGATATTGTGGAACAACATAAACTCAAATGATTTATACAATGCAACGTCTACTGATATGAAAAAAACAAGGAGTGGTGTGATGCAAATTTTCTATTCTTCAATATCACTAAAACAAACATTTCATCATTCAGATGTGTTCTTGATGACCTGTCATTTGGTGATAACTTAGTGATCAAGAACGAGACTCAACCTAAATTTCTAGATAATCACATTGACAATAAGCTCAAATTTATTGAACATATCAAACAACTTAAAAGTAAAATTTGTTGTAGATGTTATGCAGTGAGAGTAACTTCAATAAATTTGGGAATCTAAACTACCAGAACGGTGTATTACGCCCTCATTGAATTCCACCTACGTTATGGAATACCGTTTTGGGGAGTATGCAATTCATCAGCACTTCTGTCTGTATTAGTAGGTACTGCAGAAACGGGCTATCAGGTATATGTGTAATTAAACCTCGTGATTTATGCAGACATAAATTCGTTGAGCAAAAGATTTTAACAGTGATTGCTTTGATCATTTTGGAATCGGTTTGCCTCATTTATAAAAATATGTCCTTATTTGAGGCTTCATGCCATTTTTGGCTGATAGACCTTATTATAATTTGCAAGAGTTCTATGGAGATCCATTTCTCCAGAGGCATAACGTTTGAAATCATTCATATAAAGCAAATGGGTTCTCGATACGTGTTTCGATCACCAAGTGATCATCTTCAAGAGGAAGATTGAACTAAATATACGTACAACGTTATTCTTATTCATACCATAGATACCTCTCCTAGGTGTCTTAAGCGTCTTAAATTAATTTCACAATGTTGTCTTATTTACTGGTCTTAAATTAATTTTCACAACGTGTCCTTATGTAATAGTCAGGTGAAGCTGATAGTTGAAATATTATTTCAACAAGCTATACAGTATACTATTAGATATTGGTCCACCATCGTTATTCATAATATTATTATGTTTAGTTATTTCTACACTCTCGTAGGCATCTGTTATTGTTAACTTGTCTAACTTTTCATTGTTAAATTTGTCTAGAACTAATTTGACAGATGTAGCTTCAACAAAATGTCCGTTATCAATTGTCAAAGTTCGGGAGTCTTTGTTGAAGACTAAATTGATAATTATTTCAATATTTAATACAAATATTTCACTAATCAAATTCAGCTCTGCCTCGATCGTTAAATTTATTTTGTGTTGTGTTTCCACTATGGAGGGCTTATGATAAAAATGTTTGTACAAACAGAAACAACAGATTCGGCCAAAAATACAGGAATTTAAAAAATAAAAGAATCATCGGAATCCACTGATGAATTGACACGGGTAATAATAAAATTGGGGTGAGTTTACAAGTGGTTTTTATTAGTAATCTAATTCAATTGAGACTTTTTTCATGGTTTTCAGTTTCAACAAATAAAAATAGGCTTTTCAGAAAATATCTCTTCTGTATTATGACGATTATTATATTAAATTAAAATAGTTGTGTTACAAAGAACAATATATTCGATGAAAAAAGTGTATCTATTTTACTGTTGATAACAAAATTATGAGCGGTTAGAAACAATTTTCAAACAACCAATTGTAATGTTGATAAGAAAAACGTTTTTAGAAATATTTTACAACCGCTAATAATAATAATTATTATGCAGCTAAACCACATATCGTACCATGTAGATAGAAAACACGTGCAACTGGCTACTTCACTCAAAGATTAATTAACATTTTTCCAAAAATAAATTTGAATAAGCTAACTTACATCGAAAGTAGAATTAGACTGTACTACAACTTAGATACTTTTAGACCTACGCCAGGTCGATCTTCAATTATGCACTGCTACGAATCAAATGCGATTTTTTTAAAACCCTCAATAGATGAGTCTTGAAGCGCGAATTCGTAATCTGCGCCGGCATGGGCCATAGCCGGTAAAAAATCAACAAACTTCACCGAAGCTGGTTGTTCTTGATAGTTATTTATTTACGGTAGTATCAACTTCTTAGGCCGTTAGCGACTGAAAGATTACAAATTGAGGAAAATGTATATAGCATGGAACACATTGAATATAACATATATTACAAATTAAAGGTGGCCTAAAACGTTTCCTTGGGGATACTTTCTTTATTTTGTGAAACCATATCGTTTATTTCTGTTTTTGGAAATATGTCTTTTGAGTAATCATCTAAACAATTTGAATCTTAGTCTTCGATACAATAACACTCCTACTTCTTCAGAATAGAATTTGACGATCAATTGTTTCAAATACTGGCTTTTAAGATCTACAAAAACTCCAACTTTTATTTCACAAGAATGCTGAGGAATGGTCACAGTATTAAAAAGTAGAGTTTCAAATTTATTTTGAAATTGCTGTGCTTCCACTCTATACTATAAACTTTATGCTCTCTGAAATTGTATGTAAAGATTCGGAAAAACGTTTTTGAAGTTTAAATTGATCTACCCGTTACTACGTGGGTAGGAGATCATAATGAAAAATGGGAAATGAAACTTTCTGTTGTTTTAACAATTGTATTTGTAATTAAGAATAAAGTGTATTTGCATTCGTTTAAATATGTCCTCATAGGACGAAACTGCAGTAACGTTAGTTAGAAATACAAGTGGTGAAAAACATAGAAAGTTTTATTTCTCATTTTTGAAGTTTTTTTTTACCGGGCCGTTTCAGTGCTCGAATTTTATGTTTGTAAAATCACCACATTTTTTGTGCCCATCAAGTCTTTCAGAGCCCTCCACATTCTTTTCTTTTCTTTTCTTCACATTGGTCAATGTTTTGTTCTAATCGTGGATATCTCTTCATTTCTATATATGAAGGCAATTATTACATTATATGTGATTTTTTTTTACATTAAAGCGGGTAAAGAAAGCCATACTTAGTGGTGCAAACCTGCGAAGCCGTATAGCCCTGACTTCGCACGGAAAACATCGTCATATTTCAACTGATTCCCACAAAACATTAATGAATTATACCCATACCTTCTTTTCGAATTATTCCTTCCATTGGTGAAAACTATATGAAAATCCGTCATGTAGTTTCTGAGTTTATTGCGTTTAGACAGACAGACGCGGCGTGTTTTTTGATACTTATAGATTATTATAATAAACTTTTGTTCTCAAATAAATTAGATTGGATACCAGGCAAAATTTCAGCTTTTGAGAAATATTTGTCGGGTCACTGGCTCTTAGACTATTGTGTTTTTGTTTATTTTTAGAATGTGCTTGTGCGTCAAGTCGTTCGACTCGTGCCTTAATTATTCGTTCGAAGGATAATTGTAATCGATTTGGGGAATTTGTGAACGTGTTTTGTTGAAGGTTTGCGTTGCTGCTGTCGTTGCAAGGTCGTTCACGGCCGTTTTTACTGTTCTCTGTTGATAAATTATCGGTACCGATTGAGATCAGTGCTCGACGTGGCGAACAAAATCAATAGGTCTGACATTTGATGATTTCAAGTTCGTCATTTCGACTTTTCAGGAACTATAAATGCCATTTTGGAGGTGGAACGCTACCTGAGTATGATTCGCGTATTTGGTGTACGTACTATTTCCTTATATTCCACACAATATTCCAGATTGTTCTGGAATAGTGTCCTCGAATTATTCCGATTGTTCTGAACTGTTCCAGAGCGCGTTCTGAACTTTTCAAAAGCGCGCCTTTCGAGCAAAAACGGAAAGCTTCTTTACGGACGGGGATAAAGAGATACCACACCAATGCTCTCTTGATCGTTTCTCAAAATTTGGTATGTTCAGGGATATTCTCGAACTTCTTTTTGCCAAATTACCATGGTCGGATATAGCATTCAACAACACATGCAAATAATACAATTGTTTTATGAAAATGGGTGTTCTGTTCAGGCAACGTAATGCGCGCTTCGGCCATAATACGGTCGCCATAATCGTCCTATCAGAGGACTATTCGGAATGTGGTGAACAAATTTGAGTCCACTGGTTCAGTAAACGATCGACCAACACCCATACGTCGATGAAATGTAAGATCTACCCAAAACATCACCGCTCTCTGTGAGAGTGTGCAGGAGAATTCAGGGCAGTCGATTTCGTGTCGCTCACGAAAACTCGGCCTTTTGCAGATCACAACTTGGCGAATTTTGCGTCGTGACCTGGGCCTGCACCCGTACAAAATTCAACTGACCCAGGAACTGAAGGTAAACAACCATAGACATCGATGTTTGTTCGCTGAATGGGTTCTGGAGCAGTTAGCAATTGATTTTCATCGAAAAATCATCTTCAGCAATGAACCCCATTTCTGAGCGTCCAATGTGTCCCGAAAAAGTCATTGTTTGGTGTGGATTTTGCTAGCGGCGTCATCGATGCATATTTTTTTGAGAACGACGTTGTCATGGCAAGGCATGGTCATCTCACGTGGAGGTCTTGTGAACTGGCCACCTAGATCCTGCGATTTAACAGTGTGGGGTGTTTCATTTTAATGTAAAAATAAGAAGCTACAATTATCGTCATACTACTAGAAGATTCATGTTACGGTTTCATTTCCATTTTATAGTTTCCATTCGTTAATCTCAATAATTATATTACTCAATTTTGCGAAATGTTCTGGTAGTTTGGAGAAACATTGTTCATTTCTTTTAGTTGGACGAGGTGTGCGAAAGTTGAATTAATGTATTTCGGAACAGCCGGAATCTTTGGAATAAAACTTCATTGTTGAATCCCTGAGGTGGGTAGGTGTCATCATTTCTGTACGCTAGATATTTAAAAAAAACCTTCAAACTGATTCTGTTTGTTGCATGCAGTTGTTATTGAATGGTGACCAAAATAATTAACCATATTCAAGCCTAGACCTTACAAAGGTCTATTAGAGACTCTCTTGGGTTTTGAAGTCTTCGCAGTTCCAGAAAATCATTCCGGTCATTCTTTTGGCAGCAGATAACATGTTATTGATGTGGAACCAAAGTTTAGTTCGAAGTCAAATTTTTTATTTACTGTTTATTGTTGCGTTCCAAGTTTATGTTATCAATGTTATAGTTGTATTCTATTGGGTATAGGTTTTCATTGTGAAGGTTGTGAATTTGCAGTTTTTAATGTTTAGCGGTAATTTGTTTATTGTGCACTCGTTTGATGGAAGCTCTAGGTCGCTCTAGAAAATTTTCAAATTGAATCAAATTGATTGGTTGGTGATTTTACATTGATGTTGGATGGAGATACGGGCAGTACAAATTTAAGTACTCACCACATCAATATAATTTCGAATGAAGACATTTCAAGAAGTACAAGATAAATATTTTAT
>NW_019289857.1:195660-213931 GCF_000500325.1 Leptinotarsa decemlineata | reverse complement strand
TCATTTTCAATTCTTCAGATTTTTTCAGAATTCAAAATGACTAAACTGTTACTCTTACAATAGGACTATTGTATTTGTGACAATACTTTTGTAATATTATTTTCTGCATTTCTTCTGTTGAATTTAGTATTATAAGAAAGTAGATTGTAGATAATCGTAAATTTTGGTGGGGCTTGATGTGCTCATTTTTGTACATACTGATATGGCCCCAAACTGCCGACTGCTGCATAAAGGGCTTGATCTCTTTTAATGTTACTTATTTTTTTAAATTCGAAGCTCTTCATTGAAACAATCTTCATTCTCGGTTGAAACTTCGTTTATCGAATTGCAAGAACACTTAACTGCTAAGTTTAACTAACTGTTTACTTTTAGCAATGATGTGATTCTATGTATGGTAAGTCATGTTTATATATCATACTAATAGGATTTAAATAAATCTCTCTTTATTACTTTGTTTTTTATTTTTCCTCCTACTCAAATTTAATTTCTCAACTTTCAATAGTATCTATATGAATGTTTGTGTTCTATTTTTTCGAGATTGTTTCCAGAATGATGACTAAATCTTTTGATTCTCAATAGCGACAGTATACTACGAACTGTGTGGTCTTCTAAATTTTCTCCGTTGATCACTTTCAGCAAGAGCGATTGGATAATCCAAATAACCTCATCAGGGATATGATTCTCCAGTCCTGCCGAGTTCAACAGTGCTAGAGTGATAATGTTTATTATTATGATTTTATTTTAAACAATATGGTTTTTACAGCTTTAAAGATTTAGTACAGCCAGTTTCAAAACTATCTGTGAATAAAATGATTTAACAAGAAATATAAACAGAATGGGGGGTCATTGAAAGTCCGCATTGCCGAGCACAAGAAAAACACACAGCGAGGAGAAACCAGCAAATCGGGAATAGCAGAGCATGTTTGGACTCATCAACATAACATCAGGTGGGCTCAAGCTGAGATCATCCACAGGAAGGAACACTAGTTTAAGAGGAAGTTCAAAGAAGCTGTATACATTTTGTCCAACGACGCATTCATTCAAGTTAGCGTAGAGATACGCAACATATGGAAACCTGTAATCAAGCGGAAAACGGTCAACTCCCGCTTAACCGGTAAAGCGGTTAGGGGGAAGAGGGAATAGGTGAAAGCGTTCGAATGACCTATAAATAGTAATCTCTGAGGAATAGTGAAATAATAATAATAAATAAAAATAGTGAAGAATAAGTGAAATGTTGATTATATAGAAACATTAAAATATATAAAAAAATTAAACAAAATACATAAAATATCAAAATGAATTAAAAAAATACCAAATAATTCGAATCTAATTTAAGATTGTGTTCAACATCAATAATAAGTCCTATGACTTGATGTAACTAGTGACTTGATAAGTCTGAAATCAGAATAAATCTATTTACAAAAAAAGTAATTTTGTTGTAAAAAAGCATGGGGTGCTAAATATCGATTATTATAAATACTTGATTAGGAGCTGTTTGTCAGATTGGCACCACACGCTTTTTAACAACAATATTAATTTTTTGTAAATAGATTTATTCTGATTTCAGACTTATTAAAAGTCAGTTACATCAAGCCATAGGACTTATTATCGATGTTGAACACAATCTTAAATTAGTTTCGAATTATTTTTAGTTTGTGTTACTATTAAAGCGTGTTTTTCAAACTATTATTTTCTACTTTTTAGTTTGGCTTGCTATTTCGAACCCATTTGTTTTAATATAAAATATATACGCATGCGCAGACAGCGTGGTTGTCTCACTTGCTCTCACACAGGGACTGTGTGAGGAAATTATTCAATCCTGGCGATCCTGATCCTGTCGAGACTATAATTAGGTTACTTCGGTGCTTTCACCTCTCACCTTCCGATTCAGTACAACTTAGACGTTTTCCCGCTTGATTTGAGGTTTCCATATGGAATACGGACGTGTTGTCCGCGAATAAGGCAAAGGAAACGGAAACTTCAAATTTTCAATATCAATGATATAGAGTGAAAATTGTACCAGAACTGCCCCTCCCCCCCTGTGAAACACCGATATCGAAATTTCTCTGTTATTAGATTATTTATTTTAATATACCGGCTTCAATTTTGAATGAAGTTTGAAAACAAACTCTTATCCCTAATTGAGTCAATTTTTCATTCCTGATGTCTTGATTGATACAGTCGAATGCCCTGCTGAGATATAAAAAAATCCCAACAGAACACTCGCCGGCATCAATATATTTTATGATTGTATTATTGTGACAATATTTTTGATTTCAGTTGCTTCACATATTGAAATTTATATCGAAATCTCACAACTCCGGATTTTCCTTGGGAGGTTTTCAGTCTTAAAATCCATTGAAGTTGGAAAATCGAATTAGGGTGGAAATTAATAGAATAACTTCAGAAGTTATTCGCAATCTATAAGAAACCTGTGCGTATATTTGTTTGTTATGTTGTGAGATTTCCTCTAGACAGTTTACAAAACCGCTGTTTGGCTATTCGATAGCTTTATCAAGCGTTTTCATATTAACTAAATTCTACTCAATTTGTGCTTCATATACTAACAATTTCAATCGTGTGACCTTCTAGTCTTCTCATCCAAGAAATTACTTTTATGTTCTATTGTTCTATGGAAAAATGTTCTCCCTGTTTGGCCAATATAAAGTTTTGGGCAAGAACCACTTATAAACTCCTGACCTATCCTGATTGTCTTTATTGGTTTTAATGATATTGGTTAAATTATTATTTGTCCGGTAAGGCACGTCCAACTCTGTCGTTTTCAAAAAAAGGGTATTTCATTAGTGGGTTCACCAAAGTAAGTCAATGTCTTTTGACGCTGAGAATGAAAATTCACTGAATGGCCAAATAGAATTGAATTCTTCTCTTCTGAATCTGTTTTTAATATGGAAATTGGTTAGTTTATTACATGTTCATTTGAAATTTCAATAAGTTTTTACCTAAGCTCAGGTAAAATTATTAATCATCAAGTAGCATATTATTCAAATCGTTATTAAATTGCACATGTTCACTTGATGAATTGGAATAATTTTCTTTGCCAGTGTTTTGAAAAATTCAATTAGTTTTGCCTGAACTCAGGTCCATATCTCTGTTATTTTATTTACCTTAATTTTAAATTGCCCTTGTCTATTCAAAAGTGTAAAACAAAATAACCAACTGTGTCAAATTCAGACAACATATCATATAGCAGTTCTATAATATCTGATCTGACTTCCTGTTCGTCGAATTATTTTGGTTTCAAATTCTAGAGCTCGAAATAAAACATTTCCACGAGACTATATTGTGTAATTCTGTTCACAACAAAAGCAACGGTATCCACTAATATAAAATATATGGGACAACCAGCAGAAATGCCGTGATAATATAACTGTAACATCAATACAAAATGATTAACACCTTTGGTGTTTGTAAAACAGGGATGAAATATATGACGATCTTATCTTCCTTTCATTTGGCATCCAAACCTTGTTTGATTCTAGTTTGACTATCGCTAAACGAATATGTTTCGCGTCTTGCTGATATTTTCGGTCTTTTGTTTCATCGATTCTAAAAGGCTAACTCCAAATGAAACAACTGTTTTGATTTCTAAGTATGCAAAAGTGGCTAGATGGGGAGGAAATAAGAACGAGACCAAACCCCAAATTCTGCAAGGAAGAAGCAATAGCGGACAATCACTTTGGACACATAGGTATGTTTATCTTTTTTCAAATTTGTCGAAAGTTTCATAATTAAACGTCAATACAATTTTATTTTACAATACAACTTTTACAATTTTCATCTGAAGTTCATTTTTTCTGCAGATCTGATGTGAATATAATCGGTGGTCAGAAAAAGGCTAAAGAAGTACGTCATTACCCAGTGTATACGAAACCTTCTCCAAAAGTAGACCATGTAAAGGTGGAGAAAATTCCTGCTGTTGGTGAAGTGATTCAGGATAGATTCAACCCTAAACCATATTTTGGTTATGGAGCAATAGCTCCAAATAATAAAGAATCAGCAACTTATGCTCCTGCACCAGTGAATCAACCTCCAGTTGCAGCTTCGCCTCCAGCTTCATTTCCTGCTGTTTTCAATGTAGCTCCAGCTAGTGATAAACCTCCTGTGGATCTATATACCTCACCTTATAGTTCTTACAATCCCCCAGACGTCAAACCGGATTTGGGCGAAGACTCTTACCCCCCAGGACCGGAAATTGATTCGTATGCAGCTCCTCCGACAGATGATGACAATTCTTATAACTACGAGAAACCAAAAGAGTCTACGAAGCAATCGACACTTGGACCGCCATTGTCACCAACAAATCATGGTTCATTTGATTATAAAGACACCCATGATGATCATCATTTGTACGATGATATAGATGCTCCTCCTTCCGACCATAATATTGCACTTCACGATTTTCTGCCTGAAAATGTTCCAGATCATATAGGTCCGGATGACAGTGCTAATATGCAGCAAAACGGCCAGTTGGCTGGTGGTGGTGCTCCCAACCATCCTCCGGCAAGTATAGATGATATTTACTATCCTCCAGACTTTCCTGTCGGCCAAGAACATCCGAAAGAAGTTGAACCGATTCATCCTGCTGATTTTAACGATCACATTCCACAAGAACATTTTCCGAAGTATCTCTACGATGATCCACACTTCGACCATCACATTTACGAGGAAATTCCACACACAACTACTGAAGCTCCAGAAGATAAACGTGTTAGTAGCGTCAACTACAGTTACTACTATTTGGGCAGGAAACTTTGGTACATTCCGTTGTATTTCAGTATTTACTTTATGTTTTATGTTACTGCACTTATTTTGAAGTCCATCGCTAGACATAAAATCGATTTGAAACACGAGTGGGCATCATCGCACTCGAGAGGTGCTAGAGAAATGACCTTTGATCAAATCCAAAATGTCGACAATATTCATAAAAATGTTTCTCGGGCTTTAGATAATGCTCAAAAAATATATGATAAAATTGCTATGTAGTTGATTTGAGTTCAATAAACAATAAAAATTGACGATTTTTTTTCCAACCAATTGACGTAACGTAGGGCTCTACTAGCCTGCCGAAATTTGAAAAAGCCAGTTTTGCTTATTGAATGTTTTTTAAATTTTTCACATATTCACTTGACTTGCATTAATATTTGGGTTACATGAAATATTCATGCATTACGAGATTTTGCTGCCTTGAACTGAAACTTTTTGAAGTAAATCAAATTATATGAAGGACACTTGGGGAATTTATTAAATTATCCCAGAAATGATAGTGAGTTTGAATTAGTTTTATTGGGATTCATCCAATTTGTCAATAACTTGTTATTATAATTTTTGTATATACTTCAAAAATATATGATAAATATATGGGATATCTAGATTGTAATAATGTAGTACGTCGGTGAACTTGAAGGAACTTGTGATGCACTTTTTGGAACCTTTGGCGTAATAATGAATTTTAAGAGAAAGATTAATCTTCCTCTTGAAGATGATTGAAACACGTATCAAGGTGTTAAAAAAAAATAACGGTTTGGTGTTGGGAACTCCAGTAATATTCAAACTGTAAGGAACAAGAAACTGGCAAGAATTGGGTGATTTTCGTATAATTCAATGTTCATATGGGAGTAGTTATTTCTTGAGGGCTGTTTCTTTCCGGTTTGTATCTGAAATTAACTTCTGTGCATGGTCTACACATCTTTGCAAAGTGTTTTTTCGAAATTAATTGCTTTCTTCCTTTCTTCGCAAATTTTCCACATTTTTTGTACGAAGATGGTAAAGTAAAAACCTTTCTTCCCAAGAAGAAAAAAGTTCGATGTACAACTATTGTTTTAAATTTAGTGATCCTATTTTGGAAGTAAAGAATATTACTGGAGTTTTTTCCCAACACCAAATCGTTGAATTTCACTAGTTCGGACTTCCATTGTCTACTATATGAAATTATTTGAAATCCCTGAAACAACTAAAAAAGAAGAATTAAAAATGAGATAGCTGAAAATAAGAATTATATTAACCAAAATAAACCTGAAATGAAATAATAGTGAAATAAAATACAAGTAAAAATAGAACAATTGAATAAATTTTGATGGTGGTTGGATTCGTGGTTCAGATACTGTCCCGTATGAGTGGGTTTTCCGTATACAGATGTTTCCCACTTAGTGTCGGTCCTCTTCACCACCAACTACATATGAAGGTGGTTTTTTAAACAAGTCATACACTACAGAGAATACGAAATTGAATGTAAGGACTGCGATGCAAAATATTATGGACAGACAAAAAGATCTATTGAAGTAAGATATAAGGAACACATATGTAGCACACTTAAAATATGGAAGACCTGAAAAATCAACAGTCGCACATCATATTCTGCAACAAAACCATTCCATAGACTTCAGTTCATTAAGATCAGTTGGACAAGTTAACACAATAATATTATGAATAACGATGACGGCCCTATACCAAAGAGCATAATATACAGCTTGTTAAAATAATGTTGTTGGGTTTACTGATTACTACATAAGGACACATTGCAAAAATAAATTTAGATAGGCAATATTGTGAAATTAATTTTTATATAGCTGAAAATTGTTTTATATAAACATATATTGTTAAATAATAGATAAGGCAACATTGTAAAATTAATTTAGGTTGGTATGCCTGGATGGTTGGTACGCCTGGATGGTTTACCTGTATGGGATACCTATCTAGCATAAATAGGTTAGCTCGCATTAGTTTGTAGTTTTAATCTTCCTCTTTGAAGAAGATCAGTTGGTGATCGAAACACGTGTCGAGGTGTTATAAATAACGATTTGGTGTTGGGAAAAAACTCCAGTAATATTCATTACTACACCAAAGGTTCCAAACGGTGCATCACAAGTACTATTTTGAAGTGTTCAGGATTTTTTCGATTGAATATTTTCAGAGATGTCGTCTAAGGGTCAAAGAGTATTTTTATTTGAAAATAGTCAGTTCAACTAATACTAACTGAATTATGCTTTACTTGGAAGTAGATGTCGGTGGTATGCATCTCAATTTTTTTCTTAATATGTATTGAAACCAGCAAAATTCCATTCGATTCGAATTCATCACATAGCAAGCATGAACCTGGACAGATGACAAGTTTTAAACTTGCTAAATTTCTTGGATCAACTCAATGTTTTACAAGTCTATTTTCAGATGCTTACTACCATCTGGGGAGATACTTCTCATATTTAACTGATTCCTAAGGTAGTTTGGTGTGCTAATACCTGTACCTGGTTTAGGTTAATAACGTAAAGCTTGTTTATGTTGATTCAGCTAGTCTGGTGTGATAAAACCTGTGTCTAGATTACCCTTTTCTGCCTGCCGTCATGCTGTTTGCTATTCTTGGACTTCTAAGAATGGGATTCCATATTCGATTGAGGTTCACAGCTTCTTTTTTACTGTTAAAATTATCCGTGTGTTTGTGCATTTCTATTACCTCCCGTACCAGTCGGTTATGGTATCCCCGGTCGGAGACAATGGGTTCCGTGTTTTCGAACAGAATCCTGTGGTTTACTTCACTGAGTGCATGTTCTGCCACAGACGACTTGTCCATTTGGCCTAATCTGCAGTTTCTCTCATGCTCCTTCAGCCTTGTTCACATCGATCTTTCGGTGGTTCCGATATATACCTTCCCACAAGTGCACGGTATGCGATAATCCCCTGCTGCTCCTTTTTGTCTATAGCCGACCTGAGACTTTGTTGTATCTTCTTGGTGGTTTTGAAAACCTCCAAAAGATCCATGGGAACAAGGCTTGAAGGAGCATGCAAGAAACTACAGACCTAATCCAGGTACAGGTAGTATCACACCAGACTACCTGAGTCAACATAAACACGCTTTACGTAGGTTACCAAATCCAGTTACAGGTATTGGCTCACCAAACTACCTGAGGAGTCAACATAAATACGCAACGCGTATACATATTTTAAATATTCAATATTAACTACGAATTAATAAATTCTCAGAAAATATCGATCAGAAATCGTAAGGTTCCTACAAAAGTTGACGTAGTTTCTGATCAAAATATTTCAATTTTCGTTTGGTCTCTCTATATTTATGAGGAACTACGATCACAACTATTCATCTGAGGAACAGAAAACAACTATAAATCAAGAAAGAAGTGCATCGTGTATATAATAATGTGTGTACCTATTAGTCATTCTGGAATCCTTTTCACAAAGTACATGAAACTATTTTTTGAATGAGGAGAAACTTTGTTTCAAAGTACCACTCGAGATAACTGACAGAGAAAAATTAAGCAATCTTGAGGGTTGAATCATAAGGAAATTGAAGGTTAGGTTAGGTTGGGTCCAAAGTGAGTGGGTCTGTTCGACCTTCCACCGAAACCCGCAAGGGTTAATTGTGGCTCACGCCTATTCACACTCGACCAAATAAACCCAGCTTCTTAACAAAGCCGATTAGTTTGTATGATGAGTGGTCATTCAGGTCTGATGGTAAGAAAACGGCTCTACCGATCTCATTTGGTCCGCAGCGGGGCAGGCACAAAGTATGTACTCTGCTGTTTCATCATTTTCCAAACAGAGGTGATACACACTGTCTTCCAACAGTTCGAGTCTCTGCATATGATGATTCAAATAACAGTGTAAGAAGGTTTATTAGACATCGTAGTTCATCCCTACTGCTGTTTGGCAAAGCCTAAAGATTTGCCAATGACAGGTTCTGGTTCAATGAAGCTACTTGCAGCACCCTACTTTGCAAGAGAGTCAGCAGCCTCATTGCCTTCTAGGCCAGTATGGCTAGGAATCCAGACCAGAGACAATCTGTTTAGTCTTCCTATCGAGAAGAGTCTTTTTTGGCAATTTGCTACCAATTTAGACGTTGCTCAGTAGGAGCCAAGAGCTTCCAACGCCACTTGACTGTCCGAGAATATTTTTATTGACTTGTGTATGAGGTTGGATTCCTCCAATCTCTCCGCACACTATTCAATAGCGTAAATTTCCGCTTGAATTACAGTCGCATAGGTTCCTAGGCAGGTTGATATCTCTGTCCTGGGTCTGCGACTGAAAACACCGGAACCGGAAGGTGTTTTTGATCTATCTGTGTACCAACAACTATTTGCCCTTAATATTTCCTTCTACCGGAGAATCCAGTCCTCTCTACTCGGAAACAGTACTTTAAAAGGCAGTTCGTAGTTGACAGTTGGAGGCATAAAGTCAAAGGTCATTTCCAGAATGCTGTGACTTCCAATGTCAACCAACAGTCTGTTGCACTTTGCATTGAATTGATTTGTGCAAATGGCAATGTGCACAAGTCTGTATGCAGTCCATCTAGCCTCTCTTTCCAGAACAATGTGGAGAGGAGGTATATCTAGATGGATCTCCATGGCCGCTGACGGTGTGGTACTGATGGACAGACAAGCCTGTCTCTGTAAACCATAGAGCTTCGCCTGGTTATGTAGTTGCAGATTTCCACATTTTTCCTTTTTATGGGCTGCTGAAAGCTCGTATGAAGTAGGGGCTCAAGCAATGTGGATTCCATTGAATGAATATTACATGAAAATAAAGTGTCAAGTTCAACCTTAAATAAGAGGTCACATAGACCGTCCCTTATGAAAGTTAAAGTACATCTATAAATGACTGTTGTTATTTATTCTTTTTCAAATATTTGTTGATGATCCACCATCGATCAAAGATAAGTTGGAGGTTTATTGTTATGAAGTCTCATGTGAAAGTAATATTGGCACTCTTTTGAATCAACAAAATAATTTAAATTTTCCGTATGCCCTCATTTTCAGTATACATTGTAAGAAGTCAGACTATATTTGCTAACGACAAAGTTAATAATTGGAATTCAAATGTTATAATGAAAATAACAGTTCCCACTGTACCCATTTTCCTCTTGTTTGATAACGACACCATTTCGGGTACCGAATGAACTAAATACCGTACACTGTATCAACAATTAACAAATACGTCTTTTTACTCCAGATATTAGGGAATGTATATATAACTAACAGAATCATGATTCTTGTTTGCTATCCAAATTATTACCTCTATCATGCCCGTTAGTTACAGTACTGCTGAATTATAATCACTAATAGTTTTCCTAACCTAGTGGGCAACTAAGGTTTTGACCGATTCACATTTTTTTTTCATCGCGATTTAATACATTCTCTGAAATTAGGTTCTGAGACGGAGATATATTTTTCATAGCACTTGTGTTCATGAAATAAAAAAAACTAACAATGCAATTCAATTGTGATAATTTGATTCGTTTTGTGCTGCTTTACGGAAGTTTTTCGTTAACTCTTTCGCTGAGTACCAGTAAAGTGTCAACTACGGAAGTTTTTCCTGTTGCTACAACGGAACAACCTGATGTTGAGATTATCACAAAATCAAGGTGAGTTTTTATTTTCGTTGAACTTTTGTTAGACAAGAATTTAGTTTTATTTTTCATAGAACTTTTGTAAGAATTTTTTGCGTAACTTATCCTAAACTTATTTTCATTTGAAACGAAATGAGTTTTCGAGAGGGTGAAATTCTATAAATGACAATTATAAGTTACAATTTTTTAGCCATCAAAATTTGTTCATGGTCCAAGATGCAAAGTTTTGTATTCAGAAAAGCTATATTTGAAAAGTATAAATGATAGAGAATTTTATCTTAATCAAATTGATTGACTGAAGCCAACAACATTCTTTTTCATACTAGGATCGTGAGTATCAAAGAATCCACTTTGTTGAGTTGGCTGCATTTATTCTTGATTCTTTATATATAATGAACTTTTTATACGGTTTTGATCATTTTCATAACATTTAAAAAGGCAATACTTCTCAATATCAAGGCGCAACAGTATCAAAAACATGAATCAGTTAGAGGTAAGCATTCGCGTATATAACGAAAAAACATTTTTGCTATAAAACCACTAATGATCAAATTATATTCTTTTGCCACCTACTTTGTAGCTAGCAATGCCTTATAAGTTCCTCAGTTCTTTATTATTCAGTTATTTGTTGCGATAGGCTGATTGATATTTTAGTTTGATTTAATACCCAGGTACTTTATCTCTGTGACATAATTTTTGATAAAATATACATCGTCAGAATTCTTCCTTGATGTGGTTTATCGGGAGTCCTTGGCTTTGAACCAGGGAAAGGTCTACTGCCGTCCTCATCGTGAGGAAATCGATTTCTTCATCGTCAGCAGGTTACTAGGAGAAACCAGAGCCCAAAGGAATTCGATCTATGGTCCAGTACTAGACAGCTCTATTTTAATCTGTCCTAGATCTCATCAGCTGTACTATAGCTTCTTTCATAGATGCATAGAACATGGTGGTAGCTGAAATATGGTGGAATCATCAATAAACTTCAATCTAGCTGATGCTCTTAGGACGTGCCAATTTCGATTTTGCCTGTGTAACCACTTGAAACTTTCATCTCGAAGTCATAACTAGCTGACATAACATCTGTGTGTTTGGCATTGATTTTGATAAGAAAAGATCCAGAATCTGCATATGCAAAAAACTCCTGGTTTCAGCTCAGTTCTCCGGAAAATTTCATTACAAATATCATGCATGGAAATTGACGGTATGATTCGCAGTTATGAGAGTCCGTGTATTCATTAACTTGACTTCTCCTCATGATAGTTTTATTTTCCATAGTGAGTCTCCATAGCAACAGACTGTTGGTTGACATTGGAAGTCACAGCATTCTGGAAATGACCTTTGACTTTATGCCTCCAACTATCAACTACGAACTGCCTTATAAAGTACTATTCCCGAGTAGAGAGGACTGGATCCTGCGGGAGAAGGAAATATTAAGAGCAGATAGTTGTTGGTTCACAGATGAATCAAAAACACCTTCCGGTTCTGGTGCAGGTGTTTCCAGTCGCAGACCCAGGACAGAGTTGTCTACCTGCCTAGGAACCTATGCGACTGTATTTCAAGCGGAAATTTACGCTATTGAATTGTGTGCGGAGAGATTGGATGAATCCAACCTCACTCACAAGTCAATAAAAATATTCTCGGACAGTCAAGCGGCGTTGGAAGCTCTTGGCTCCCACCGAGCAACGTCTAAATTGGTAGCAAACTGCCGAAAAAGACTCTCCTCGATAGGAAGACTAAACAGATTGTCTCTGGTCTGGATTCCTGGCCATACTGGCCTGGAAGGCAATGAAGCTGCTGACTCTCTCGCAAAGGAGGGTGCTGCAAGCGGCTTCATTGGACCAGAACCTGTCACTGGCATCGCTTTGGGCTTTGCCAAACAAACACTTAACACCTGGATAGCAAGAAGAGTTATGGACTTCTGGCAAAATCTTCCAGGATTGGCTCACTCCAAGGCGTTTATTCACCCTTCAAAACTTGATTCCAAACAGTTGTTGGACTATAGTAGGGATGAACTACGATGTTTAACAGGCCTTCTTACAGGTCACTGTCATTTGAATCATCACATGCAGAGACTTGGACTGTCGGAAGACAGGTGTGTGTCACCTCTGTCTGGAAAATGATGAAAGTACAGAGCATATACTTTGTGCCTGCCCCGCTGGGGACCGAATCAGGTTCTTTGAGTTCGGCAGATCCGTACTCTCACCATCTGACCTGAAAGACCACTCACCATACAAACTAATCGGCTTCGTTAAGAAGCTGGGTTTATTTGGCCGAGTGTGAATAGGTGTGAGCCACAATAAACCGTTGCGGGTTGGGGTATGGAGGGTCGAATAGACCCACTCACTTTAAACCTACCTACCTACCTACCTCCATAGCAATGAGTCTTAAGTGACTCTACGCTCGAAGTGTGTTTGGAATAAGCAGTAGATCTATTTAATTTTTCAAAACCCTCATTTTTACGAATACTTTGCTGAAAATACGGGTTGAAAAACTGAAGCTTTGGGAAAAAACTACGACAGTAGCTAATTTCAATCATGCAGTCATATTCGTGTAGATTTGTATCATGTCTCAAAGACCACAGAAGACTCGTCATATGTCTTCTTGGAAATAACCTTTTTTTGAAGTCACTTCTACTGTCGCTTTCCAGAGAGTGACTACCACGATGATCTAGCGATATGTAGGTACGTTGTATGTATCAAATGAAACATTTTGATGGATAAAAACACACAGAACCATTGACTTTGTCACAATCGCTTTTCGAATACCTTAAATGAGGCATTGCAGAGTATTGGTTGTGAATTTCAGTGTTTAGTATTAATATGCATTTTTTTGAAGCGCATCCACTGCTAAAAGTTTGCTTCTTATTAGGAAGTGTATTTTTTTCTTCATTATTCAGGAATAATATATGAATGATTGGATGTATTCCATAACACCACAATAGTTTTCCTCCACAGCTTTTCAACCTTTTTGGAGACCTACTTTAGGTTATGCCGATTTCTTTTCCATGCTGTTAGATTTGCTGGAGTCACTTGTACATTCTTGAAGCAGAGGGCTTTGTTGCTCTTTGAACTGCCTTGAAACTAGAAAAGTATGACTTTACTAATACTTCAACTACCTCTGCTATCATACTCCCAGTTTCACTTTCAGTTGGATAGAGTTTCTAATATAGAATATAGAACTTTATAAGGATGTCATGTGGGGATGATTCGGGAGATCCTCCTATATAAATGCCTGCAGCTTCTCCAGTTGGATCTCTCAACTCTCGGTTATAGCTGTTGAATATAGCTGTTGTTTAATCTTTTCGCTGACAAAGGTATTCAGTTCTATAGAAAAGTTCTTGTGATGCACTGTTTGGAACCTTTGGTGCAGTAAGGAATATTACTACAGTTTAGTCCCAACACCAAACCGTTATTTTTAACACCTCTACACGTGTTTCGATCACCAAGTGATCATCTTCAAGAGGAAGATTAAACTGAATATTTCTCTTGAAGATGATTACTTGGTTAAAGTGAATCTTCAAGATTTACTTTAAGATTCAGTTTAATCTTCCTCTTGAAGATGACCACTCGGTTATTGAAACACGTGTTGAGGTGTTAAAAATAACTGAATCTTCCTTTTGAAGATCATCACCTGGTGATTGAAACCTGTGTCGAGGTTTTAAAAATAACGGTTTGGTGTTGGGATAGAATTCCAATAATATTCTGTAGAAGGGTTGTCTATAATTCTAGGTTTCGCCAGTTCTTTGTTACATACGTCTTTGTTGAGCGATTTGCGATACCGAAAAAGACTAACTGAAATGAGACGTCAGAGACGTGAAATCATTTGTTAGGAATGTATGTAAAATAACCACTCTACAGTTACATGCATCTTTGGAACTTCTACACAAAAAGTGTTTTAACAATTTTCACAGCATTGGTTATTGTAGCATAAGCATGTTTATAATTTTACCAATTCTAAAATGCTGTTAACCAGTGGGTGATTTAACGAAGAACTGAAATTAAATATGCGATTTCTAAGCTGTGATATATATTCATTTATTTAGATTCGATATAATCTGAATTATTCATGAAATGTGACCTCTGTAGATACGAGCAAGGGCTAGAAGATTATGACGAAGCTATGGCAAGTGCAAGGCAATCCAGAGGTATGTCGGATGATTATGCCCATGACCATGACTATGCTCATGACCATCCGCACTTAGAAGAGATGAAAGAAGAGAAAAAGGCCGTTGCAACCGATCCATGGGCTAGTTATTATGACTTCATTATAAATGAATGGTCGTACAAGTTTTGGGCTGGATTTCAGGTAACTATAATTTATTCATATACGAGTGGATTAGGGGGAAAATCTTCATTGCCTGTTCTCTGTCATGTCACTTTGGGAGGCGAAAATTGTGGATGCAGTTGGTTTCTTATTGATACTAAGAAGTGCTAATTGAAATTCAAAATCTCTGGGAAATGAAAATTGTGCACTTTCATTAGTGTCACATAAGAGATTGACAAATTTAACCTTACCATTTTGACATTACATGACAGGAGTGAGGTTCAGAGGATTATCTTGGGGAAGTTAAAATATCTTATTTCGTTGCTTTCTACCATCGAGAGCATAACCTGGACGATGTGATAGTGACTGGGACTTACTGATGGAATCTGTTAATTGCACGCAGGCAATCAAAAATAAATTGTTATGAGACAATCTCTTTTGGGCGCTGACGATGATGTTTTTTTGCGATTTTTTCGAATTATTAAGTTATTCGTGAGAAGACGGGGCGATGGTGCTGCCTGCATGAGTTTCCATCGATAATGCATCCTAATCGCTTTGAGGTCTTTGAGTTTTAAATCATCTAAAAGAACAATTCGTTCAGGCCAGTCTCAACACCCTACACAGTAGGTTAATGGACTGACACCTATCAGAAAACAACTACTCCCCTGGTTCAGCTTAGTTCGAGGAATGATACTCTGACGGAATTCGATTTTCAATTATCGGAAATCATCGACTTTATGTTAATGATATACACTACTTTGCACTGACGAGTGGCCAAACAGCCCGAAACCGGTCGGCAAGTATGTTCCAATAATTGAAAATCTATTGCGGCAGTTGTATCGCCAATAGCATATATGCAGGAATAACTTCTGTGAAGAATCCTGCACTGACACCTGTCGGATATAATTTAACGCCCTTCGTGGTATTAGCCAGGGGAGTAGTAGTTTTCTGATAGGTGTCAGTCCATTAACCTACTGTGTAGGGTGTTGAGACTGGCCTGAAAGAATTGTTCTTTTAGATGATTTGATTTATAGCCAGTCTTCAAGTATGCCCACTGACTATACGTGAAAGTCTTTGAGTTTTGACAGTAGATAATCTATTAGACTGATATCATAAGCATCGTTGATTTCAATCTGTTAAAATTTAGTTCTTTATAGAAATTAACATCATTAATAGAAATATTAACTAGTCTATATTATGCTGTCAAATCCTGCCACTTCATGTTGATATGGATATGTGTTCCGATCCCTGTGTAAAAACCCAATTGATTCTAAGATATAAATTTGCAAGTTATTTCAAAATTGGTAATAACAAACATTTTAGAGAACGCTGAAAATCAACATATTCTAACAATTTTCAAATGAAGGTATTCAGATTCAAAATCAATCCATCTAAACTTAAATTCATACGAGTTGAATGCGGATTTTAAGTCAGATTGAAGAGAAATAATTTTTTAAAAACAAATATTGAATAAGATTGGAATCAATCTCCTTGTCATTTTTTCTTCAATTAATATGTGTTTGTAGAATCGGACCATTAGTTTTGAACTTGCTATTTTAAATTAGCAGTTTTAATATAACCCGTCTTATGATCAAAGAATCTGATAACATGTATTATTTTAAGTATGTCACATGTGAACAAACTGGTGATTTCAATCTGTTGGGTTGTGGTAAAACCTTTTTTTTCAGCCTGAACTGTTTAATAGTAAAATACACTGGAATTGGACAGCATAATGGAGTATTTGTTAGATAAATAAATCTGATACGAAAATAATTTCATGCTCATTTACTTTGGTAATGTATTCAAAAATAATTGCGAATGAACTAACCGAGTTGATGTAGATCTGAAATGCGAAGAGTCATGATTGATGGATAAATCAATTCTAAAGAATTGCCGGATATGAGTCG
Organism: Leptinotarsa decemlineata; assembly: GCF_000500325.1. Lineage (NCBI taxonomy): Eukaryota > Metazoa > Arthropoda > Insecta > Coleoptera > Chrysomelidae > Leptinotarsa > Leptinotarsa decemlineata. Next base: position 197,386 of record NW_019289857.1, on the reverse strand, counting down.
GTCTCCGATATTTATAATTATTATTACAATGCTCTCAATATACGTTGACAATCTGAAGATTAATTGACAAAAGCGATGAGAAGGATACACCTGTTCCTCTATTTCGTTCTTTACATTTTTTATTTTTACAATTTTCTCAGATTTTTAATAAATACATCAACTGAATGTTTCCAAATACATAAATGCATTAAATCATACTTCAGATTGAAAATAATACTGCCATAGAACCCCAACCATTAGTACATAAACTGATTAATAATGTTTTTCGTTAGGTTTCTGTTCATTTACACAACAGATATAGGACATTCTGTAATGTTTTAAATCTATTGGTTTCGAATGAAAAGAGAATTCTTTCCTTTCCCCACTAATACAATGTTGAATATCGGTTTGATGTATGTTTATTGAGAGAAGCAGTAACCATGAGAATTTTCCAGGAAGCAACTATGAAAGTAATTAATATGGATACGATATTCTGTCTATCATTCTATGTGAATCCAACTAGGCAACATTCCACTGCTGTTTGATGCATTCATTAATAACAAACAAGCATACATATAGAGCCAACAGTAGATATTCTCTAGTCTTATATTCTGGTAGATCCTTTCAAATTGCCCTAAAACCATCCTTCACTATAAATGTATAGAGGCTCTACATGCTGACCCAAATCAAGTGGTAACTGAATACCTAGTTTTCTTAGTTTCCTGGGATGGACCATTCTATGCCCAACTCTTTATTGATTTATGGTCCGATGAATCCAACTTTTTCAATTCGGGAATGACTATCCTGCATTACGAGTTAAGAGGATCAATACCACCTTTAGGTTCTGGTGTAGGTGTATACAGTTGCAGACTCAGAACAGAAAGAAATATCAATCTGTCTAGGGTCTCATAAGATTTATATGTCGAGAGACTGGCAGAAATCCTCAGACATAATTGAATAAAAATGGTCTCGAGTAGTTAAGTGGTTCTGGAAGCACTAGTCTCTACCGAGCCACCTCCAAAATGGAAGTCAAAGAATCTTTTCAGTAAGAAGAATTGAAAAATTATCCCTGGATTGGATTCCTGACCACACTGGCCAGAAAATTGATGAAGGTACTGACTAACTTGCAAGGAAGAGCACTACATAGGACCAGAATCTATTATTGGCATCGCTTTAGGCTTCACCAAAAACACGATTGCCTTGATTGCGATAAGAGTTTCAGTTTTTTGGTATCTTTCAGGATTGGCCCATTCCAAGTCATTTATACATCGTGTATTACCAAACAATTGTTAGTGTACATCATTGATCACCTACGTTGTTAACAGGTATTCTTCTGTGTCATCATATGAAGCCGTTTGGACTGTCAAAAGACAGTGCATTCAGTCTTCGTTTGGAAAATGATGAAACAGCAGAATTTGTGCCTGTCTTGTTGGAGACTGAACCAGCTTTTTAGTGTTTGGCCTAGTTTCACTCAAGCCAACTGAACTGAAAAATCTTCGATCAAATGAACTAGTGAAATTCATTAAGAGCCATTTGGTCGAGTTTGGATAGATGTGGGCCACAATTAACTTTCAATATTTGTTTGAAGGTGGTTGACAATGTTTCGTGGTGTATTTCATCAGTTCGGACTTCCATCGTCTAATATAATATAAATTAATTTGAAATTCCTGAAAAAAATAAAAAGATTAACCGAAAATAACAATTTTATTAAATCAAAAAACTGGAATCACAAGGAAATAACATACAA
>NW_019289857.1:145982-195644 GCF_000500325.1 Leptinotarsa decemlineata | reverse complement strand
GACGATTGTGGATACTAACAATCGAAACGTCGTGACGTAACTTGGTTTGGAATCTTTTAATTTTAATTTTTATTTTTCAGTTTTGTTAATATTATTTTTTAATTTTTCAGCTTTCATTAATATTTCAATTTTTTGTGTTCTGGTTGTAGCTTGTATGTTATTTCCTTGTAATTTCAGTTTTTTGTTTTAATGAAATTGTTATTTTCGGTTAATCTTTTCATTTTTTATTATTTTCAGGGATTTCAAATCAATTTATATTCTATTTAGACAATGGAAGTCCGAACTGATGAAATAACTTTTGATACCTGCAGAGGAGATCTACTTACTTTGGAACTACCTACCTAGTTGTGAAGAGAAAATATTCATTATTATATCCTAGAGGTCTCTAGGTAGTAATGTTTGGTGCGAAACATTTGGATCAAGAATTATTGGTCTATTTTTTACGAATTATTATTAAATGGTACAAGGTATGTAGAGTGTATGACTGCCATTCTGAACAATTCCTTGAAAAAACTCAACCTCTTAAGTAGGCATAATTCTTACTTCTTTCGGAATGGAGTGCTTGCTCATAATCACATAGAGATGTAGCAGTGTCTGTTCAATGATTAATGGGTAGGAATGTATGGTTATATACAGTTATTTTTTCATCGGATTTTTTAAATTATCCTGTTTGAGGAATGAACTTCATCAGGAACGCTATGCGATATGTAATATGTTGGTACTCCAAAAACAGAAAATAATGGAAAAAATGGTAGCTGTTGATGGCAAAAGCGTGCTGTATTCGACCAGATCAATAAAGGACACAAATATGTACTGAAGACAGGGATGGCTTCTTTGAGTTCCTACTGAGAAGACAACCAATTTCTAAATTTCGATTCGAATAAAAATAACGAAGTTCATCTTGTATTTATCATATTTCTTTTTAGAAAAAGTTGGCATGTACTTTTATAAGCATATATGATATAACATATTATTTTCTACCAGAAATGACATTATATTTCCATTAGAAAAAAATGCTTTCTCTCAAAAAATCAAAAACGTGTTAAATATTTATTTTTCAAAATATTATTTCTAGAGGTACATGAGATAAAACATATCAGTAAGGCTTTATTATTTTCTACACATCAAAATAGCACCAAATGCGTTTATAGTAAGTTTGGTCATAAGGGATATAATTAGGAAGATAACTCCACCTGTTCTAGGAGTCAAGGAGTCATGAAAATATAGAGCTAAGGTGGTAGATAGTTCAAATTTACAGTGTCAATTGGGACCATGTGGTTGGCACTACGACAAAAGTCATATTATTCGTGCCAGATAATCTCGTAAAAATGTCTACGTGACTAAGGCCTGACGACTTCGACAACTGCGGAACTAGCCAAACGTTACACCCATGCTCAATCCCCAAAGAGGTGGGATGGAATCGAAAGATGCAGTTTTGCCAAGATCACCCCGGGCGATCCTGGGAAGCTGGCGCCGAGAAATATCTGGGGATGACCAGGAAAAACCTACGCCTAACAGTCAATTAAGGAAACACCTCCATAATATGGCTAGTGGACACACCTCTATGTAGGATGTATGAACAAGAAGATGATACTGTCAGGCATATCCTATGCGAGTGCCCGGAGTTATCGTCAATAAGAGAGTGTGTGTTAGGCGAGTTTTGGCCTACACCTGCCGATATAAAGGAGATGTATTCCAGTGACCTGTCCACCTTCCTGGAAAGGACAAAATGGACGGTGACCTATAGGAGGCCAACTCCTTGGGAGGATGCACAATGGGTCACATGCGGCCTAAGTGCTGTAGGTCTACCCTCCCCCTTCCTACTCTACAGATACAGATTCTGCGTGACTGAGTTCACATTATGAATACTTGGTTTTGTCATTACCTACTGTTATAGGTATATGACAGACACTATGGAATAGTTTGATGTGCCAATCCAGCTGATGAAGTTACCGTGTAGCGAGACGCGTCTTAAATACAATTTATTGTGTGAAAATTGTGTAATTATTATCATGAATTGGCTTGAATTGGTCGATTTTTACTGCTCCCAGTTGATTCAACCTGTCAATCACTACTCTGAAGCTTACAAATCACTAATTTATAATTCCCCAATGACCTTGGTACTGATTCGTCCAGAAAAACAATTTTGTCTGTGAAAACAAAATGAATATGGTAATTAGAAAACTTTTTCTTCCGTGACAACAAAGTTACAGTTTGAGGACAAACTTCCTATTATGTGTAATTTACCATACACAGCCAAGACCACTCCTAATATTCACCAAATTATTCATATCCTCTTCATTTTCATGTTTATCTCTCAACTCAGTACCGATAATTGATGTAAACGTAATTGCTGTGCAAGTACGGATCACTTACGTACTTTTCTGCATCTTCACACAATATTATATAGAGTTAATTCACCGTAATTGCAACAAAGTAACGTGAAAAAACATATATGAAATAATTTACCATATCCATTCTGACAATATAGTATCCGCTTGATAAAATCAAAACAAAAGAGTGAATTCCCAACATTTTAAAGGTCATGACGATTAGTGTGGTAGCTCACAACCAGAATCGGCTTGTGACGAATAGCAAAAAAAGTAATCGAGTCGAATAAATAATGATTATTTCCAAAAAGTAGATTCAACAATTGAAGAATGACTTACCAAGGTACGAATGTGTTGCCCGCTGCATCGCTCGCGTAGAATTTGATTTGTCACATTAAGTTTCGTGGCAGATCATTTTAAACAAATAGTTACAATATTTTTTTATCAACCCAAAACTTCTGGTTTCCAACTTCAACACTGACGAAATTCAATACAATCTGTGAACCCCTATTTTTCCTCTTTGGGGGTGGAAATTCCTGAATCCCTTTCTTGATGCTTATTTACGGTATACAAAGAACCTTCCTGCATATTTCAAGATTCTAGGTTCAGTAGCTTCGGCTGTACGTCAATATGAGAATGGGCCACAGTTAGTAATTTAAATTTTCACTATAAGAATACAGTAACTGAAAAAAATGGCCAACTGTATCAAATTAAATATTTAAAACGACAATTGTATCAATTTTAATAAGAATTTGACAAATATTCTAAAATGTGCATTGTAAAAAAAGTATCAAATTTAATTGTATTTATGGCTTAGTATTTTGCATATAGTTGCTACCACATAAGAGGTAGATATATGCTATCGCGGACTTTTATTCTCAAACAAACACTAAAAAATATTGAAGTACCAGCGTACGAAGCCAGATCGTTGAAATTTCTCAAGTATCATTCTCTATAAGGATATCTAAAGTTCGAATTCAATTCGGACTCAGAAAACAAAACTCGACCAATGCTAAAATATGATATACCCAATTCTGAAAATGCTGTGGGTCTCTTTAAAAATCCTAGTTGGGTTTTTGATACGATAAATAAATATTAATATCAAACTTAGGCTCGTGAAGTTGAAATCTACGGAAGCGCAGAAGGGCCACATATTTTTACTATTTGTTTCTTGGAAATTACGACTTTGCATCTCGAAATTTCGACTTTTATCTCGAAATTTTGACTTTAATCTCAAAATTTCGACTTTTATCTCGAAGTTTCGACTGTAATAATAATGATACAGCAGTCTTACGGTATTGACTAAAAACCGGTATTGCCTTACGCTCTGGGGAATATTGAATCCGTTGTGGGGAACAAGAAGTGCCGAATTAATTGGAACTATTCGTTTTCCACCCTTAGACTCATACAAGCTAATAAGCCTGATGTTGTCCTTCTCGACCACTAGAGCAAGACGATATTTGTCGTGGAGTTTTCAGCTCCTGGCGAGACAAATATCGTCAGAAAAGAGGAAAATATCGAGATTTTCTCTTCAAACTCCGCAGACTCTATCCAGACCACTCTGCCAAGATGGTTGTTCTGATTATTGGAGTCCTTGGAGGAATATTGGCATCGCTTTAGGCTTTGGCAAACAAAGATTGAATACCTGGACGGTAAGAAGATTTATGGACTTCTGGCAGAATCTTTCAGGATTGGCTCACTTCAAGGCTTTTATTCACCCTTCGAAGCTTGATACCAAACAGTCGTTGGACTACAGTAGGAATGAACTTCTTACAGGTCTCTGTCATTCGAATAATCATATGCAGAGACTCGGATTGTCGGAAGACAGTGTGTGTCGCCTCTGTTTGAAAAATGATGAAACAGCAGAGCACATACTCGGCGGAGCCGTACTCTCACCATCTGACCTGAAAGACCACTCACCATACAAACGAATCGGCTTCGTTAAGAAGTTGGGTTTATTTGGTCGAGTGTGAATAGGTTTGAGCCACAATAAACACTTGCGGGTTGCGGTGGAGGGTCGAATAGACCCACCCAGTTTGGACCTAACATAACCTAACCTTGAAGGAATGATGCCATATCTACTCTCGAATCTCAAAATCATACCGGCTTGTCGCACTAAGGCAGAAATCTTATCCGGACAGATGCAGAAGGCTGTCATTCTTGGCTCACGGCACTTGCTCAGGACCAATAATTCTCGGACCCAATGATCACTTACCCCACGGTGTGGGGAGTGGTCATTGGTTGATAATGCTGGCGCACCCTCTCGAATATATCGGTGCTTAGGGAGATAGGGCGTGACCAGCGGAAACTCAGGTTGAAAAATAATAATAATAGTAATGATAATGCTCACATACAAGACATATACATATATTGAGACATTTCAACGAAGTTCTAAGATTGGTCTACTTTGAATTAACTCAGTTCAAGTAGTATATGAGTAGTTCTGGAGTTCGTTAGCTAATTTTGAAAAAAGCTTCATATCAAAAAGACAATGAAGAACAATATTTAAAGCAGGTTCGCCAAATACTTGCAAACTTTTATTGCAACAACTTCAAGTCCGACAACTTCCATGTCTCAATAATATTTGTCGAAGAACTTCAATTAACTTTCGTTCAAAACAGTTATATTCATAAACATATTGCTCGCAAGATAGAAATACACAAGGACCACTCTCAATATTGAAATTTTCGCACAGTCATAGGGGCAGTAAATCAGCTTGAAAATTTGAAGTTGTGAACTACAATTTCTCCTAAGGTGTAACATGTTCAACCCAGTGGATGACATCCTAAATTTCAGAAATCATTACTTCTTACTGTTTTCTGGGGTTACGTTGGTGTAGAGGCTAAGGACAATTTCTACCACGCGGACGTCCTGGGTTCGATTTTCATAAGTACTAACTTTTTTTAATTATGTTAACTACTATATCTAGTCTGCCGTGACGGCGTGTCTGTCTACCTGAATTATTTATGTCCACAGAAAATTCAGATCTCCCGCCACAATGATGCAGAAGCGTGCGCTCTGATTATGCGTGACAGTTTGAGGACGCTGATTGGTTCGCCGATGGGTGAGACACCACGTGACAATTTAATTGACTGGATGGTTTGTATACCTTGCTGAAAAGCAACCTGACTGGTGTGATGACGTCACTGTCTGCCTATACCGACGGGATGGATCTATGGGTAGCTTGGCTATTCGGGTAATAGCTCGCTTAGATGTTCCACTAGCCATTTTTACTGTTACCACCCTAATCAAATTATCGTTACCTGGGTGTACCTCTATTATCCTTCCTAGAGGCCATGGTTTATGGAATTGTCTATCACTAACACTAGATCGCCCACCATCATGATGTTAGCTGAGTTTGTCTTCCATTTTGTCCGTTGCTGGAGAGTTGAGAGATATTCCTTCTGCCATCGTTTCCATATATAGTGTTTCATTTTTTGAAGATGCTGCCAAAGAGAAAGGGTGTTCGTCTTGGTGTTGTAAAAATATGCTTCTTCAATTCCTGTAAATTAATCTCCAAACAGGAAATGGTTTGGGGTAAGAGGATTTAAGTCTGATGGATCATTGGAGAGTGAGGTTATTGGTCTGGAGTTAATACACAACTCAATTTGTGACAAAATTGTAGCATACTCTTCAAATGTCAACAGAGTGTCACCTATTACCTTTTTGATGTGGTTTTTTACGGATTTGATGGAAAATTCCCATAATCCACCAAAATGAGGGCTCCTGGGGGAAATGAAATGCCAAGTTGTTTGTTGGTTGGATATTGCATTAGCAATGACTTCAATGTTTGCTTCATTTAGGAGAAATTGATATAACCTTCCACAATCTAAAAGGTAAACAAAGCTAAATCATTAGAAAAGTGGGAAAAAAGGAAAAGAGAAAAGTTCACCCTGCTAAGTTACTGCGCGATATAAACCACTGAAGAGTCCATTTAGTCAGTAACTTGTCCAATTTATAAATGTTGCCCTCAAATTGAAAAAAATCAATTAAAGAAATTAAATTTTTTTTCAATTAAGTTTTTAAATATGTAGACAAAATTTATGAATATAACAAGTCACTTATCAGTTTGCCTTTTATTTGCCTATTGATCTGTTTGAAATCTATTTTTTCGTTAACCAGTTGTCGCCCCCCAACGAACGACAACTCTCAAAAGTCGAAACTTGTGCGAGCTAAGAGCTAACGAGGTCTTACCTTTTAACGTGTGATTCCTAACACGGGTGGCATGATAGCAAGTGAAAATCGATCGTCCGGCCTTGTGGCTCGAACCGCCGGTTCACACAGCGGTCGATTGAATGAGTAGAGCAAACCATTCATCTCAACCGACCGGCTACCGTTTTATTTACTTTTTAGATTGTGGAAGGTTATATATACCTCAGAAAACAGTAAGAAGTATTGAGTCCTCCATAAAAATGTCTTTCAGATAATTCTTTGGAACTATATTCTAAATGAGTTAACTGTGACATTTTTATGTAATTTTTGGTATCATTTTATGTTCATGTTCTGTGATAATAAGATTGTGGTTATGTGTTTTTGTATAAATTTAGATCCATAATGTGTTTTATATATTTATTTATATCTAGGTTATTGAGAGTCGTTAGATTAGTCTGATGTGATGTTTTCAGAGAAGTAATATTTTGAAAACGAAATACAAATTTTTAATTTCTGATCAGAACGATAGAAATCAAGATAAAAATTGAAACGACAGAATTTAGAAATTGAGTCAAAACAGATGTATGTAATTGTTCGACACAAATGAATTTATATTCTTTTTAAAGCATATAGAACTTTTAACTAAAACATAATAAATATAATTAAAATGTGCTTTCGTTCAATAGTATAGAAAAACTGATTTACTATCACCTCATTTGCTAACCATATATACATGAAAAACAGTAACACGTTTGTTTTTGATATCGGTTTGTAATCGACTATACTAGTGTTAAGCCATTATTAACGCTTCTTCTTTTTTATAGCTCTTCACCGCCGCTTTGCTAATTTATTCGGCTTTTGCTGCCGCGTACTATGCAAAATTCAATGTAATTACAACAGACTACGATTATTACGATGACTTCTTTGGAAGGTCAAACAACGAATCTCCAACCAGCAGTTTATGGTCAGGACTCTCATCCACGACGTTCCAAAGGATATTTGATGCTATTTCTTCCAAAAAATACACGTGAGGCTGCCCAAAGAAGGAACGGATATTTTGTCACGGAGCATTTTATCACACATCTGGAGTTGCAATGTGATACATATTTGGAATCCTTCACTTGTTAATATAAGTTTTTTATAATGGTTTTGTTTCATTGTTTCAAGTATATTACAAAAGGTATAGTCGGGCCGATTAGGAGTAGGAAAGAAAAAGGCCGTGTCTCTTTGTCCAAGGTGAGGAGCATGGGGAAATATTTAACCGTGAGATATACAAAGTCAGGTCGATTGGAAGAAAGTAGCCCATTTTACAACTCAAAGAACCGAAATGTACCAATTTTTTGTTAATACAACGTTTCGTCCCCGAGAATCCATCTCCAGTTCTAATTTTGTATATGGTCTGGAAAAAGAAAAACCAGCTTAGCATTTTTAAAGATAACTTTACTGATGTATTACAATAATTGTTCAGTTAGTAAATTTTGAAACGCTATTTAAATAAGCCACGAAACGGTAAACATTTATCAAATTTAATCGGCTTCATATCTCTTACGGTTACCGACTTTCCAATGCTGGTCCTCCTTATCTTGGGCACACTGTATATAACATTTAAATGCTTCAAATATTCAGTTTATTGGGTATTTCATTTGAAAACTAGGTCATTAATAATTTAATTCAGGACTATGCTGTAGAGGGCAGAAAAGTTCTTTGGGATATTTTTTATTCTATTTCAAAGGTGTAAAATACATGTTTTAATATATCCGAAACATTACTCTGTATTGCACACGGAGACAGTGGCCAACAATATATCGGCCAGACCGACAGAAGGATATCTGCCAGGACCCAGACCCAGAAGCCCATTTCTTGAGGACAAGACGAATGTCTTATGCTTGGTATGCCACAAGATATCAACATTTATTCAGTAATACCAATAGAATAGAAAAATATGGAGACATATAATACCAGCACAATGTGTACTCAACAATAGATTTTAAACATATTACAATATGAACATGACATTAAATAGTAATTCAAAATGATTCGCCATCGTAAAAGAATTCTGGCAGATAAGAAATTACAAGAATGTATAAAACATAAAAATATAGGATTTGAATTTTACAATGCCCAATTTATTTCATAATATAAAACTACAAAATATTATAAACATAACAATCTAAATGAATTGAAGGGGTTATATTTTTAGGAGTGATTAATTTTTGGGAAAGAAAGTTTTTGGCTTTCTACTACTCCATCTGATACAAAAAAAGGGATGAGAGAATCTTCCAAAGAAAGGAAGGAAGTAATCAATTTGAAAATAAGTTACTCTATACATGGATGTGTAGACCATGCAAAGAAGTAACTTTCAGACACAAACTGAAAGAAAGTCCTCCTGAAACAGCTACTTTCATATAAACATTGAATTACACGAAAGAAAAAAATTCTTTGGAAGATTCTCTCATCCCTTTTTTTTGTATCAGATGGAGTAGTAGAAAGCCAAAAACTTTCTTTCCCAACAATTTAAATATTCCTGATAATATTTATATCAACTGATAAATGAAGTAATCAGAATTGAACACATCTAACAAAATAGAACTAGAATACTTCGAAACAAAATAGTTTCGAAATATTCTCAGTAGGAAATGCAACAAAGCAACAAACATAATAAAAAGTCTGTATACAAAAATAATTTGGCAATATTTGGAGAGGCTATAAGAAGATGAAAAGAAACGAAATTACAGTATACTTTTTCTATTGTGTTCGAGATGTCGCTGATAACCAAAAACTTGTAAACGCATTTCGTAAATCGATGAATATTCATATTATGGTATTTCCATATTTGCATTTAGATAATAGTTAGGGAAGCTATAGATTATGCTGTAGACGACTCCTCCCGATATAGAAGGCCCCGACACTCTGTCGAATGAGGCCCCCATGTCCCCCGTTAACAGATGAACAAATTTTTCATCCATCCTACCCCAGCCAGGTAGGGGTACCCCGTGAAGGGCGGTACTGATGTCTAAAGACTTGCATATCGTTAACATCTCTTTAGTCATGAACCCATTTGTTTTTCTGACAAAAATCAGCTACAAGGGTAAGGGACTAGGCTCCAACCTGATTGAACTGAAGATGCGCTTGGTGCATTTAGATACTGATCTTAATGAACTTGTGATTCAAAACTAGACAGCGCTGTTTCGACTCGCCAAGGTTTCATCAGTGATGCTGAGCTGAAGCACTCGACAGTCCTAAAAGGACCATTTCTCACTTACTGTCATTGTCAATTCTTGCAAATAACTGCTTCCAGCCAAATATTCAAAAAAATCTAACATATCATGATAATCACCTTCACGGTCAAAATCCATTACCACAGCATAGGTAACAATCAGCATGGACACTTGGCCATGCCGCCTATGATGTGGAAAAGTATCTAGACGCCATTTTGGGAAGTGACGATAAGAGGGCAGGACTCGCGAAATGGTTTTGGACAGGTTCGCACTCAAACTTTTTTATATCCAAAATGCTCATATAATTTTGATATACTTTACGGAATGGACCCAAATTTAATTGATATAATAATTCTTGTGCAGACATTCTATCTGGTTACATGATTTTTTTCAAAAAATGTCAAAACAGTCGAATTATTTCTAAAATCACCAGTAGGTATACAATGGTTCAATCAACTGGAATATGAAGGAGAAATTGTCCAGCAATCAACTTTTTGGTATGAGCTTTATGATCTACCTCTCTTAAAATAAATGTTACTTTGTATATTACTGATTAACCTTTCAGTTGAATTGCTTGTTCTTTATTATAAGAATTGACGTTCTCCTTGCATTTTAGAATGAACTCTTTTTCAACACAAATGTCTTTTTTTATATATACATAGGTAAGCTCTATCCAAACATCAACTTACTTTTGTTACTCCAATCTTTTTATTCTTTTTTAGTAATACGTTCACAGAACGTTTTTTATCCTCCTGAAATGTCAATATCATGTAGTTGACCCACTTGGGATCCTTCTAGGTTTCCAGGGTAGCTGGTTATTATTATATAAGGAAAATACTAGAAATTCAAATTGTTCATTTTAAAACATTTTTTCGTGTCTCCAAATTATTATTTTATTCTTCCTTCTTTTTTTGGCAATATTTTTCCCAGATTTGAAATCCCTATTTATATAATTCAATATATAAAATAATCTTACTCTACTATATGTTAAAAGTTAAAATTCACGATACGCACAGAACACATGTAACATATACATCCTCACAGGAGCAAAGCCAAAAGCAGAATGAGAAAGTCTGTCACTTCCCAAAATGGCGGACTCATCAACGCGACGGATATGCGCGAACTTCTCCCACCAAGCGAAGTGACATTGCTGTGCCATTACTAACTATAAGCAGCTAGGTAGGCCTAAAGTGAGTCCACCACACCAACCCTCCAAAAAATGTGGCTCACACCTATTCGAATTCGACCAAATAAATTTAGCTTCTCAACGAAGCCGATTACTTCAATTGGTGAGTGATCTTTCATGTCAGCAGACGAACACTGAAAACTTGGTCCGGTTCGTTGTTGGGCAGATATAGAGCACATGCTCTGCAACAAGACTGAATTTTCTAGTGAAGGATATTCACCTTCAAAATTTCAGACCATGGGAAATTTTTATCCATTCAGTGATGATCTCTTAGATTTGTTCTGGAGTTGGAGATCTAAGAATCTCCTGCTTTCGATCCGATGTTACAGGGACAGTCATTTGGAGTCGTCTGATCAATCCGCATCTCCTTTGTAAACTCAGTTGATAAGCTGGAGAACTTCAAAACTCTTTGTCTTGACCCTTTCTTACAGGGAGAAGAATAGGAGTCGTTTAGTTGACGTCCATCTCTTCTGTAAATTCAGGACCTGCAGGGCCTGCAAGGAGAATATTGTTTCCTTTCCTGATACAAATTCTTCCTCTGCTGCTCAAGAACTTGGTGCAAGGCCGATTCGTAAGATATCCTGCTCTTGAGGAGGCAATGAATAGCTTTAGGTTTGTTCAAGAGTTGAAGAACTGAGAAGCTTCTGCTCTTCATCCGAAGTTACAGAAAGGACAGTTGGAGTCGTTTCATCAACCTCCATATCTTTTGTAAATTCAACTCAAAAGCTGGTGTGAAGTCCGAAGCTCTTCCTGTTAATTCAGTCGGGGTCGTTTAATAGACGTCAATCTCCTCTTCTAACTCAGGCTATTTGCAGTACATGCTCAGGGTAGATTATTTTATCTCCTGATTCCCCTTTTGCTACTCAAGAATTTGATGTACATTCATAAAATATCGTGCCATTGACGAGGCGACAAGTCGCTTCAAGAATTGAAGAACTGAAAAGCCTCTGCTCTTGATCTGATATAACAAAGAAGGCTCGGATTTTTGGTTAATTCATGGTTCATAAGGGACCCCACGAGTAGATAGGAAAAGAAGGTCTATCATTGCAGAGCCGTGTTCTCGAAGGTATTGTTAGTGACACTGAGTAGACTCAGGGTTATACACACCCTAGGACAAGGCCGCCATTTTGAAGGACTCTTACCACCACTGCTGACATCTAAAAGTGCAGGGATATTCTACCCTCCCCCTCCCCCCTCCCCCAGTGCAAGGTGGATTACGAAATATAACTATATTCTCCAATTCTTTTATTTTTCAGACTGTTTCTTGCTGATTTTTTTCTATCAATTCCCGTTATTTTTCGAATTTCTTTGAATTGAATTTTCTCTCTGACAAATTTTTCAAAGATATCTGCGGCTGCTATATCAGTCTCCTCCTAGCCCAACAATCTCCAAGAGACATCCCGGGTATTGAACGTTGCAGCAAGGCTCGAGAAAATGAACGACAAAGAAGTGGAATGAGAGTCTATGCCGAAGCGCTATGTAGAGGTAAAGGAAGTGGCTAGAGAGAGTTCAATGGCCACACAGACCACCGACTGCACCGCACGCCAGCGTTACTATTTGCAAAATAGTTCCCACCGTCGTTAAAAATCTTCGGGTACCTATCTAAATGGGCCTCTGAAAATGACTTTCGACAAATGTACGGGGGCTAACAGGCAGGTAATGTTCAGAATTGCTAGTGCACGGGATCAGATATGAACTGGTAGATGAACCTTTGTTGAATTTGCTCACATTATTTGATTTCAGTGAAGCGTTCTATCTGGCAATCACGAGTTACTCCCATCAAAGTCCGGGAAATATTAAACAGTTAATCCAAAATGAGATTTCTTTCAGAAGTAACTGATTTTTTTTAATACTCGCCTGAGCCTGAACATGGGACACTCTTAAAAAAAATCCAATCAGATGTGAAACTGTTTTATTACTAGCTGTAATTTCATCAATAACTACCTTCCACACCGTGAGGTAAGTGATCACTGGGTCCGAGAATAATATTATCATGCCGTCATGAATTGCACACCATTTCGAAATTCTCCTATCGTCCGCTTTTGAGATGGTACAATGCACATTTTGTCAGATCCAGAGGTATGCAGTCTATAGTGATCACATAAAACAATTGGTTGAGATTATATCTGTCTCCAAAGATGTTACAGTTATACCTTCAAATATTCCTGATAAAAACGGATAATGACATTAGTGAGATGCAAAAAAGAAGGGGGCTGAGGGAATCGCCCTGAAATAAACCCATTTTGAAAGTGATCCTGACCAAATGTTATGGTGAAGCGAGTCCGCCAGAGTGGTATGAGTTGTTCAATGCATCTCACTATGTTGTCGGGTACCGCAAGACTTCTGTGAAGAAATGCAGAATGGGCGGTAATCGATCTAAGCCATAGAGAACATATATTTGTCGATAAGCAGGTTCTTCTTGAGTCTGTAATCCCAAATACCTTTTATTGGGGATGAGAACGGTCCGCCCTTGATAATCTAATCCGAAAGTTACTGCTACTCTGGCATGATGGAGGTGGATTTCTAACTGGACCTGAAACTGAAAAACTCTTTGAACAACCAAGAGCTCATTCAGAATCATCGGGTTGTTGTGTAGTTTATTATACTTGAGCTGTCGATGCCCTCTACAGAAAAATTAGAACTGCACTAGATCTGGAACATCTAGCTAGTGTAGTTGCGGATGTTTATAAATGGTCTTCTAGAGGTACTCTACTCGATTAACAATTAGCTGGCTTGAAGTTTTTCATGATATAACTTTTTAAAAGTTATCAAGGCAGTGGTGTTTGGTGATCAGCATTGACTGAAAATGTGATGGATACGTCGTAATTTGACAGCTATTCGCCGCATTGCAGGTATAAAGGCTTATTTGCCATCACACATTGGCTACTAGCCACGTGTTATCTCTCCAACGTGATCGTAGCTTCCATCTTGTGTACCCGGCATTCAATCTTCCGGACCATAAGGTCAGAATTCCATCCTCTCGGTTTGGAAAACGGTTGAACAGCAGTGTCCATTTGCCTGATGTCAGCCACTTTTGCAAGAACACCATGAACCTTCGCATCTGAACAAGCCAGTTGCTTCAAGGTACTGATTCTGTTGAGAAGATTGTTTCCTTTCCTGATACCGATTCGTAAGATATCCTGCTCTTGAGGAGGCAATGAATAGCTTCCTAGGTTTGTTCAAGAGTTGAAGAACTGAGAAGCTTCTGCTCTTCATGCGATGTTACAGAAAGGACAGTTGGAGTCGTTTCATCAACCTCCATATCATTTGTTTTGGCTTGTTTCGGGTGTGTTTCACATGCATTCTCAGCATCTGACGATAAATTGCGGTTGTCGTTAGTTAGTAAATCATCTCTTTGGGTTCCACTAACTTGTCGTTGATTCCTAATTCGTGAGGTCGGTCGTGGCCTCTGTCTCACATTTCAGATACCAAAATTTAGGATCTATCGAAGGTGATTCTAATAGACCCACGTTTGACATCGAAAAAAGGATTGGGTTCTTCTTTCCTGGGCATCTGGGTTGAATTTTTCCATTTTCTATCAACTATTCACCACTCACCCCTCATCATTCACCCCTTCTCTAAATAAATAAAACTCGAAGCTATTTGGGGACGATTACTGCTTCCTGTTAATTCATTATGGCTGAAAAAATGTTAATTGGAGCTACAAGTGATTCGTCAGCTGAGAGTATTCACAATTTATGGTGTATTTTCAAAATATAAAACTTTTCATAAATACATTATGTATTTGAGTTACACTTCATTGTGAGATTTTCACTAAACAGTAAACAAAACCGCAACACGTGTTTTGTTATTCAATAACTTCCTCTGGCGTGTTCATACTGACTGACATACTGGACACGCCGCCTGAAGAAACTAATGTATAACGTAACACGTGTTGCGGTTTTATAAACTGTTTAGTGAAAATATCACAATATGTTGCATGAATTAATTACCAGTCTTATTGAATATATAATAACATACAATCGCGAATAAGAAAATACGTAACATTAATTTAATGTTGATACATTTTCTATTCAGTCTTCCATTCTATTTTCTTTGAAATGGCTTTCTTTTCAATGTTATGAAAAACAGGTTTCAAAATGATTCACTTAAATGCAGGTCAAAGGTGTGATGGCATCCATTGTATCAACTTAGAATAAATTCGTTGTCCTAGTTTTGGTTCAAAGTTAGATATTTACAATTTTCCAAATCAAACGATCTTTTCTTGTTTCTTAGTAAATTACCAGAATATTGTCTTTCATTGAGATATGTTATGACCTTGTGGAAGGTCAAGAAGAGATGTTACCCGTGAAAATGTTTTACGGACAGACATTTGAAAATGTTACCTTTGTTCTTGAACTCGAAAATCACAACTCAAAATTTTTATATTTTGCTTCAAGTTGTTTAACTTCATAGTCGTTCGTGATTCCCCTTAATAGTTTTTTCAATATCAAGATGCCGAGACCAGTTCCAGAGAAAAAAATGAAATTTGATACTCAGTACACGGGTGACGCAGTGCAAGTCTCCAACTAGGATACAAAGAGAAATCTTTGTTCTTTATACTGACAACGGTTCGAACACGTTTCATAATTCACAATCATTGAAAGCTGTAATCAGCCTTAAGCGCTTCAGCTGAATCCAAAGATAAAAGTCAAGATTGATTTGAATTCGTCTTCTAATTGGCGCCTATATCGTCTAACGGCACTTTGATAATTATCTGAAGTGAGAGTAAGTTTGACGCTTTGTAAGTAAGTATCCTAGAACGGAATTCTTGTCGTTACAAGTGAAATTAAATGTATTTTCATAAAACCCTCACAGACATCGCATTTTAGATTAGTTGGAGCAAAGACGAAGTTTGTACGAACAGGAAATGTCAGAAATAAGGGGATGGGAATTTAAAAAAAAGTTGTGAGAAACCAAATTAGTATGAAGGTGAAAAGAACCTTCATCAACCAAAATGATATGCAGACTTATGCAAGGCCTTCGACAGAGTCAATCAGAATATGTACAGTACATTCGATTGGGAGAAAAGAAAGCATTGAATGATCGCCACAGTCACCACATTTGTCATTTGACTTCTTTTTGTGTCAATAACTGGAAATTAGAATCTATAAAACACGGTTAGCCTCTTTTAGAAGGTTCTGAAAACTCTTGGGAATGTGCGATAAAGTTTCAACAGCTCTTTATCATTGTACGGTTTAGGTGGTCTTCAGTTTGGACGTTTAGTCTAACAAATACTAGGTAAGTAGCTGAACAGATTAAAATTTTCGAAATTGATAATTTTATGGGCTTTAAAACGCCATTTATACAAGGTATTTTGAAATTCTGGGCGAGATAAGCGGAGTCAAAAATACCGGGAATGAGTGTCCCTGCAATTGACAGGTCACTGCGCTTACCTAAAATGTTGATGCAGTTTGTCACAGAGACTCTATTTAGTTTCTGTTTAGCCACTGCGTATATTATCATAGAATGTTAATTTTTTCTATGAAAATATTTTGTTTCAAATAATAACAACGGAGAATTTCGGTATGTAGGTACTGGTAAAGTAGATCTTTCTAAACGATTCTAGTCAATTGAAATAATTCAATCTGATAGACTATCAAATCATTTCGAATTGATAAATCAATAAAAATTCATCTAATTAAGGTAGTAGATTGCACAAAAGAAGATGGGAACGAGTTGCATTAGAATATTTTCAAGAAATGACTCATTTCAACATTGAAATGATCCATAATTAACATATCTAATGAATATTCCGTGAATTCCCACGGTATACCTTATAGAAGACAAAATTTGTTTGAGATTGAATTCGTGAGACGACAAAGAGGAATACAAAATGAACATTTTATGGAATATCTGAGTGGTTGCATTCAGTGGCATCAAAGCATGAAAACGGTTTTGAATGCGAGGTTATTAAACTTATAAAAATATTCAAATATACACTAAATATAAAAAAGACGGTCCATTTTTCTGAATAAATATAAGGGCAACGAACTATCTTGTAATCCTTCTAGAGTGATTTTAATTGTTCAAGTAGTATTTATAAGCGAAGATAATGTGATTTATTGATTGAGACGGAATTGTCCAGTCAGTTTTAATCCAGAGGTTTGAGCCAAAACAAGCAAGACAAAACGGAGTGAACCATTGAAATAGTTATAATAGTTGACTAAAGTGTTACTGAAGTATGTGAACGATAAAGATATCCTTTGAAATTTGAGAAATTAATAAGTCGTTATTTTGCACCCGTTCCACATTTTTAACGAGCCCATAGGCTGAATAATGTATTGAGAATGGTGATATTATGGAATCATCAATTAGGGTAGCAAATCAGAGATGGAAAATCGTGAAAAGTTGAAAAATTAGTTGGAATCTGATTACATTTGAGAACTGTTTTGGTTTTTGTAACACGAGGGGGGTAGATAAGTACTTATAGATAAGTACTTATCTAGATTATTTTCCAGCAGTTTGACTGCATTAACCTTTCTAGATTTCATATCAATTCTAGAAACTTGTGGATTCGTTTTCCCATGGCATTTCAGGTTAGCTTCCCAAATTTCTGCTTCCGCAGTTGTCGGTTGATTGGTCAAACCACCAACACTGAATAAACTTGGCAAGTTGACTTTGGGTGTCACACCAATAGGTGGTTCCACTTATGTTTCGCTTGCGTTTACGCAGCTATTTTTATCAAGTACTTTCTTGGTTTTTTTCTCATTTTGTCTTCAATCGAGGATCGCCTGCCCGATACTATATTAGTTTTTCTTCACACTGACTTATCCCAATATTTAGATCCTGGTATTTTTAATATTTCAACTATTCATCTTCACTTACATTTCAAATCTCTTCACATTTTCTCACAAAAAAAAACATTG
Source organism: Leptinotarsa decemlineata (assembly GCF_000500325.1). Lineage (NCBI taxonomy): Eukaryota > Metazoa > Arthropoda > Insecta > Coleoptera > Chrysomelidae > Leptinotarsa > Leptinotarsa decemlineata. The sequence continues at coordinate 177,889 of NW_019289857.1, read as the reverse complement.
TCAACCATATTCAATCAAATACTGAAGAAACAACTCTAAAAAAACTCGTACATGTATATAAAAAACTATTTATCTATCACAAACGCTTTTCCTACAACGGAACAACAATACTGTCTCTAGACGCACGTCTAGACGCACGTCTAGCGAAACGTGCGTTTTCGCTAACCAAGTTATCATCATCAGGCAGGTGTATCTTCTGGTAATGCTCCGGCGCGGAAAAAGCATTTTCAAAAGATTCATTTCACGATTAAGGTTTCAATTTTACCTATCAAGTGAAAACTATTTACCGATTACATTCAAAGAGTACATATTATAATTAGCTACAAAATATAAAGTAAAACTTCACAGATATTAGACTGACCACATAGGTTTTGTCATTACACTTTTTTCTGTGCGCATACGTAACACCAGCCATGTTTTTCGTACTATTTTTCGTCAACAACCGTGTTAAAATATACGAGTATGAATAAGAAATAGTGAAAAATATTCAATCAATCACATTCAATTCGAATAAGTTAGAAGAAAGTGAAATAATGAAATATAACCTCAATCTTACTCTTGAAATTTTTAATTATTATTGTTGTTGGTGATCAATCAAGTTTCTATTGCTGGTAAAAATTAATTATCAAAGATTATTAAGATAAAATTATTCAATAATTATTTACATATATTTTTGATTTGTATAACACTGCATTGATAACTAACCTCTCAACTAGTTAACTTTTTTGCCTATTTGCAAAATTCCACGACCTTTGTAATAATTCACAATTTTGTGTTTTAACTGAACGAGTACAGCACCGTAAACATTTTATTCTAATAGTTCAATTTTTTTGTGGATATAATTGCTTTTCCAGTCATTACTACACGAAACGTCCCGAAACTTTTGAACTACTGCTCTTTCAACACGGCGGCGCGCCTGCGCTTGTCACATGATAAAAAGGTCTGTCAGAGAAAACAAATCTGTTTGAAAATCTATTTTTTCATCAACTAGCTATCACCCCTTTTACCTTTTAACGTGTGATTCCTAGGTACAGTTTTCGCAGCATTTGTACTGGTTTGACTTACTGTCACATTTGGTCTACTTGCTCATACATATTCATTAATTTTATCTCTAATCACCTGGCAGATGAATGACTGCGATTCGTGCGAATGCAAATAAATAATGTTTATTTATGTGTCGGTGCAGGTAACAGTTCAACGAGTTCCATGAAAACTGAGAAATATTTCAGGCACGCAACAAAATACGAAATTAAAGATCGCCGCTTGAAAAACACTCATTTCTGGGCAGTAGTGAACTTGATTACTTCTGAAAAGTAAAATAATTATATCAGAAAACGAGTTGATTAAAAAAAAAATAATGGTTTGTCGAGTGAGGTAACGTTCTACGTACGACATGAGTTTCGCCTCGTCTTCGTCTTCTATCTTCGTATTTAATCCAGACAAAATGAACTAAAATGTGGTTAGCTCACAATGATTCGCACAGAGCTGAACAATGGTACAGGTATTTAATGTACCGTTATGAATAAAATATCAAAAGTCCCTACCGATCCCATGTACGCTTAAAATGGATTGAAAGTAAAAGGGAAACATTATCGGTTTCCTTGTATTTTCCTCGTAAACGGTTGGTGTTATCGTAAAACTAGGTCAAATGGAAGTTGTAGATCAAGCGATTGTTTGAAAAATATAGTTTTTTTTTCCTACCAATAGCGATTTCAAACATCGAAAATACTAATATGCGGCCATATATATCACTGTAAGTTAAATATAGGTTAAAATAAGCGAAATCAACAATATGACTCTATTACTCCAATACGAATCCCAAACATGGAAATTCTCGGATGCAAACAAAAAATTTTCATTTTCACAAGCCTAGCACCACTGAAGAGACCTATGACGGGTCGAAACAGCGCTGTCTCATGTTGAATCATAAATGCGTTGTGTTTGGGCTCTACTGCCTTGCAGTGAAAGCTGCAGTGAAAGACACAGGATGAATCTCTTTGGCGGTCGATGACCGCCTTGGGGTGCCTCTTTCATCTTCGATATTCAAGGATTGAGTTCTCTATTATAATATCAAGGTCGAGTGTGGCGGAACAGGACTCAGAAAATTGGGGCTGAAAGTGAAATGATAATAAATAGATTTCAACAGATTTTATAATATAATATCAACATTTTATATATAATATTTAGAAATCTCATCGTCTTAATCGAATTTCGATGGTATAATACGACATTTTTAATTCGAATCGAAAGATTATTCTGAATAGTAGCTTTGCGGTCTCATGTCAAGGCACGATAAATTCCAACAATGAAATCCTACTCTTGAAAAATACCAGTTTAGTCATTAACGTATTTTCAAACAAATGTTCTTGTTGAACTTTGTCGTTATGCGGGTAGTGAAATTGATTCAATTTGAGAATTGATATTTTGTTCTCATTCCGATGCACTCAGCTGAGTATATTTCAGGAAATAGTCTTTACAAATACCACTCGAACTGAAACTTTTCTCAGATACTTTCGATAAATAATTTTTCTTTTCCATTTCTTTAATCATAGCGTTATCATTTATGAATTGATAATTGTTTAATAAAACTATTCCTGATAGGAATACAACGTTGAAAAATGCGTAAGATAGACTAGCTCACAGGCGTTGCAGAAATGTGTGCATTTCGTGTAAAATTCGATTACTTGAACTGTTGAAATGGCGATATGCCGTTAATTGTAATTCGTAGAAAAAAATCGGGAAACAATTTTTGTAGACAATTAAATAATCCTCAACTTTCTCCTGACCCTTTTCTACAATAAAACTTACCATAAACGTGAAGAATGTGAAAAACTGATGCTTTTTACCTTTGACCTTTAATACAAATTTTAACATAGATGGAATCCGTGGGGACTTTCGATATTTTATTTATAATAGTGTATTTGAAACCTGTACCAATTTTCAACTCTCTTCCAATTTGTGTCGATGGAAATGTCTATTTCAACTGGATTAATTATTGCTGGACTGAAGACAAGAAGAGAATCCTCGTCTCAGACACTGCTAGCCAGTCGATACATGAAACATCTCTCGGTGTTCAGTTCCCAGCTCGCGCTCTTTTACTATTTCTCTTCGAAAGTTTGTACCTACTTCTATTTCGGTTTTTGGATAATGTGATGTGGGTTTATACGATTGTCATCGAAATCAAGTGACATGGAAACATTCAACTGTGTGCCAAATGTTCCAAAATCGAAATTGAGGCCAAACTTGACGAACAATTTTTATCATAATGTGCCAAGAACAATGCGACCAGTTGGGGTAAGATTTTAGTTTTGACTTAGGCATACAGTTAGTTTAATTCGTTAAATGCGTTTGTCACTCAATATTAATGATGAATGAGTTCGACAAATGCCTTTTCTGAAATGTTCTGAAGGTGTATTCGATAAAATGATATAAACAATTCTGAACCTAGTACCTACATTGAATATGTATTTATTGTATTAGATAATCAAAATTAAAATATTTTATAATTTAAGTTCAACAAAGAACCAACCCTCGAAATTGTCTTTATCTAATGGAGCCGTTAGTGATATATAATTATAATATCATTCATATTGAAGAAAAGGGTTTTACGTTTCAAATTCATAACTGATTACCCCTATATTGTTAGTCAAACATGCACTAGATCTAGGAGCAATCTTGTGATGACATAGTAAACCACAAATTATTTCCGAAATAATAATATACCATGCCAGTTACTATTAGAATCGTATGATTATCCCATAATTCTTGTATACTCGTATTCTTGGTAGATGAAGGATAAAAAGTATCGGAATCTCAAATCTAAAACATTATACTTTTCTCATGGAGTTGTGAAAATTGGATGTTTCCAGGAGATGTGAACAATTGATATTTGTAGATTGATTATGCCACCTGAACTGTTTTTCGGCGTTTTCTGAGAAAAATTTGACACGCTCAAATTCGAATATTTTCCAATCCGATAGATATATGACGACCCGATAAATTGCTCACAAGGGATTTGTCGTGATGGAGTGACAAATAATTTTTTCGGATTTTCAAAAATTGTCCAGATATTTTCGTTTTGCATACTACTAAAAAAAAGATAGAATCTGATAAAAATCTGTTTTTTGTAACTTGGAAACGGTTGAGCTATCGGAAAATATGAATAGATATATTTTATTGAATGCACATAGTTATGCAAAACGTTTTATTAGTATTTCCAATTTCTTTAATAGTTCGGTGAATATTGAATAAAATCATACATTTTTATTCCATCCATATCTTTCAAAGGGAAAAATATGCCGAAAATTTTATTGAACTCACCTTTATTACTTTAAAATAATGAATAAAACAATTATTATCATCGTAGTGTTACTCATATAGTTCATGAAATATTTATTGAAACCGGAATTATTTCATTTTATTCATAATCTCCGGAACCACTGTAGATAACAAATTACCTATTGAGAAACGTTGATTTTTTTAAAGTAATATACATATTTTTTCCTAGACTCAATAAGACTGCATATCTTTGGGAAAAACGAGAAATGGCAATTTTCTCTGAAAATGTTTTGTTACTTAAAAGTGAAACACCTGTCGCGGTTTTGTAAACTGTTCAGTGAAAGTTTCAAAACGAAGTGTTTTTCATTATATGTGTTATTTTAGATTTCCAACCTTTGAGTCATTGCTTTTTTTGTGAATAGTTCAGGAAATATTCAAGAAAAACATAAAAAAATCTATGAGAGTATTGACAAAAATTGTGGTCCTAAAATAAATGAAATTACTACCCGCTGTACGTTCGTGTTTTTCACATCATTCACAATGAATTCTAGTTTTGAATAGAACTTAAGTGTAGAATTGAAATCATTACTATTTGTTCTACTTTCGAACGTTTTTTTAATGTCAAAAGCTACCTATTTTGATACCAGTGAGAACTCTTCAAAATATAAACTAGGGTTTTAGTGTATATAAAATACCTATGCATAATTTTTGATGGGTTCAATGTTGTATAACAGACTAATATTTACTACTGCTCCTCTTTATTATACACATTTTGATAATTATTTCAAGAATGAATTTTTTTTTCATAGTTCTCAGCAGTCCACAATTTATTTTAATATATGACATAGAGAAGGAAATGCGGTATGTAATAAGAAGTATAGAAACGTTCCTATAAAACTTAACTCTAACCTAGATTTCTTAGGATTTTCAACGAAACGCTGTCCAACTTTTGCAAAGTCAATATTGCCCTACTATTTTATTGTAGATCTTTTGAGAAAGGATTTTTGGAAAATATACTTCACGTCGATTGAGTATCACTCAAAAATTCACACTTGAAGTAATATTCTTTCGTTATTGTTTGTTTATAATTGTACATTTCTCATTGTACAATATTTTATAGATGAACTGATCATTTATGTATTCAATTATGATTATTATCGTTATGAAATCGTCTTTACCAGCAGACTCTATGAGCAACTCTCAGAAGTATTCTAAGCGACGGTTCTCTTCTTTTTTGTACTACTTATTTCATCTTCTCTCCGTTAATTTTTTTTCATATCAGTTGATATCATGATAACCGAGGTCTGCAGATATTTATGTCTGACATTTCGTCTACTACTGCGGTAGACATTACCAACGACGATGCTCGTATTCGACTCTGGTTTTATATTATTATTTATCAGTGGGCGTTGCTTGGTTCCTCTTAATTGGATTACCTGAACTTGTCTGTGTTCCGGTAAGGGCAGGTAGCCATATTTCATTAATGTTTGTTGTCTCTTCCTTTTTATTGAAATTATTCCTGCGCTTCTTGATTTCTATTGCCTCTATATACTCTTAGATAGAAATTTTGAGTTTTATCGAGTATTACTCTATCTTCGAATGAAATAATGTGAGTGCCTTCTTTGTTGAGAGCATGTTCAGCAACAGCTGATTTGTTGGTTTGTCCGAGTCGACGATTTTTATTGTGTTCAGCAAGACCACGGCCAAAAAACCCGGAAAATAGCTTTCACACAGTTATCTCCGTCCGTGAAAGTTTACATTATTTGATTCCACAACATTCCAGAATATTTCGGAATGTTCTAGAAGTTGTGGAATGCTCTCAAATACTCTGGAATGTTCAGGACCGTTCTAGAAATTTCTAGAAAGCGAAACATCCAGACCTTGTATCTACAAAAGCGTACCTGTCAGATACCTGTCAGGTCTGATCGTTCCACAATGATCTGGGACGTCCCAGTATAATTTCGAACATTCCAGATGTTCTGGACTCCTGTAGAATGCCCTCGAATACTTTCCAATGTTCTGGACCGTTAGAGAAATTTCTAGAAGTCGAAAATTTTCCCCACATATCTTCGAAAGTACGCATTCAAGGTAGAAAAGAAAAACGTTTTCATGGATAAAGGATGAAGGGTTATCGTCCCTAATGTTTCAAAATGTTCGCGGTCGTTCCAGATTATTCTTGAGCTCCTATCATATTCCAGAATATGCCGGGATGTTCTAGAATTATTATTATTCAGGCTTTACATTTCTTAAAGAATTAATTCTCTCATTACTGCAGACAGTTGAAGAAGTAGATCTTTATTTTCGCATCCGTAACAGTCAGTGAAGCACATTTATGAGAAACTTGATATAATTACTATCTTAGATATGACAAGTTATGATTATATCTGAAGAAGTCTCACGTAGCCTCAGGAGAAACGTCGCATGTCCGAAGCCCCATCTCATGGGACTGGAATTCACTAGACCTTCCAGATGTTAATCTTGATATCCATTCTTCCGTGCGGTGTTCTGGTATTTCTTGAAAAGTCAAATAACGCATATGGAGGTCAATAGGTTATTCAACAACATCAAGCACTGGTACCTGCTATAAATATTTCATTTACTTCATTCACTTTTGTGTTTGGGCACGGTTTCCCGTCATTGGCGTGACAAGTGTTGTGATTGGGGAAATCGAATGATATTTGTGTCAAATAGAAAAAAAAAACACGAGATTGTTTCTGCCAGAGTCATTTTTCAGAAGAAGGTTCCATCTGAACAAAAATTTGAAAATTCTTGGACTTTGGAAGGTAGAATTGGAACTTTTGGTGTAAAGTGTATCCAATGAAACACTTTTTCCACACTAGAATGAAACCACTGTTTTCGACGCGCGTTTCTTTAACTTAGCATCGTTACGTTATAACAAGTGTTTGCAAACAAAAAAAAGTTAATTTATTTATTTTTTGGGCTTAAGTCTTATTTTGTAACACATAGTCCAATTACAAAAGTGAAGTGAATCTCATTTCTTGAGACAATAAACATATATTCACTCATTCATTAGTCATCTCCTGATAATGCTAACTTGGTTACCGAAACGCGTGTCTATAGATAGTGTGTTTGTTCTGGTACAGCAAATTTGTATACTTTTTACTTCCTCTGGAAGCGACTCTGAGAAGTTTTCTCATGATGGAAATTGGATTTATTGGAGCATGTTTCAATTTGCCGAGAATTGTTTGTTTTTCTGAGGTTCATTGCTTCTTAACTAATAGTAACTTTTGCTCTGTCAAATTCGGAAATGTATAGATTTCGATGTGAGTATTACATTAGCTGTACCTACTAACTAAAGTGCTACTAATACTAATTAAAATGAAATAATACAAATTATAGTTGAAGATAACGTGTAACTACGTTAACTTTATTTCTAACCTCAAAATTCCAATTTTCATCTTTGAAGGCTTGAGATTAACGCCTGATACAAAAAGCACAATTAATTATCATGAAAATTACAGTTAGAAAAGACATTTTTGGCTGAGTTTGCACAAGTGCCCGATCACTGCTGAAGTTACAACGGCAAAAATTCAAATCGATAGCGACTATGAATATGACGTCACAAGATATGTGCAACTGGTACAGCATCTGAACCATATATGAACTGTTTTAAAGTGAAGTATTTAATTTTTCGGATTCGAACAAAGATTTGTTTAGTCCAAGAAACTTTTATCAAGGCACCCACAAGAATTTACCACAGATGACTTTTTTCATGGTTATGGAATATATCAAACTCAATAAATGAATGCTTTTCTGAAGTCTAATTAATCGCTTGTGATGCACTGTTCGGAATCTTTGGTGGAGTAAGATCAAACGGTTTGTTCTTCCTCTTGAAGATGATCACTTGGTGATCGAAACACGTGTCGAGGTGTTAAATTAACGGTTTGGTGTTGGGAAAACTCCAGTAATATTCTAATTAACCGAATAAAATTTTTAGAGCAATGAAAAGAGAATGTGAAGCGATATATTTGAGTGTACCTATTAGTATGTTAAGGTAAAAAATCAAGTTTTGTCCACCCTAATCAATAATACGTATAAATGCTTTAATTTTATTATACTATTGAAATAAATGTGATGCATTTAAATTAAAAAGTTTGCTGTTTTACGGCCTATAATCCCAGATTTCGTTCTCTTCAATTGCAAATGTGTTCAATCCCGACTTTGAACACAGAAATTTATTTCTGAGTTTAAACACAGAATTTCTCAGAGTTTTTCGATTTAATATTTAGGAAATTTGGTGGCTATTTCATTAGTTCTGATGTTATTCAAACATTTAAGTATTGAAATCGCTTTTGAATCTGGAACAGAAGAGAAAAGACATCCTATCTCTAACTCTGTTGACTTTGACAAAGAACTAAGTTATAGCTTCTCGGCTTTCTACTTCTCGATCTTTATACAAAATGGGGAAAACTTTCCAAGAAAGGAAAAAAGCAATCAAGTTTAAAATTGAATTATGCTGGAATAATTTTTCTATACAAAGTACTGCACAGTCAACTATACTTAGCATTTGCCATAATTTCAATTTGATTTCAAATTTGTGTGATATCATTATTGATTTAACAAAAAATGTAGCTGCCAAAAAGGATTATTTTGTTCACCAATGACTCCAAATACTGAGTCAAATAAAATATATGAAGATTTTTGTGATATATCATAATTAAATAACTCACCCTCTTTCTTATTTGCATAATTTATACGTTTTCAGCAACACAGAGTAGTCACTGTCGTAATCGAATCGAACCAATGGAATCGAATGATCAAATATTAAAACTTTGCATAAATGCTTTGTAGAAAAGCACAGGTTTAATTTAATATTAAGATTATAACAGTGATTATAACAGTGACTATCTCTACTGAGACAACTCGAATGAATAAGTGAACTCACCACAAGAGATCGAAATAGAAAACGAATTATCACACTTCACTGATTCATATGACCTCACGAAAGTAAGACAATAGTCCTTCAGTTCAAACTCCATCTTCAATATCAACATTTTATATATAATATTTAGAAATCTCATCGTCTTAATCGAATTTCGATGGTATAATACGACATTTTTAATTCGAATCGAAAGATTTATAAAAACTCAACACGTGTTTCACCATACAATGGATTCTTCGGGCGTGTCTTTACTCCTCCCGAAGAAGTCATTGTACAGCGAAACACGTGATGCGTTTTTGTAACACTGTTTTAGTGAAAATCTCACAATGAAGTGTTTTTCAATACGTCAGTTATGAATTGTCATCAAGTATTTAACATACTTAGTTAACCCTGTAAACGGTTTTTAACTGCTGGGTAATAAAAATTATTATTATCATTATTACTAAGAATGACCTATGAATTAAACATTCATTGTGTTATTCTTCAAAGTGATATTTTTCAGTGATTCTAATAATTTGAAACGGAAATTACTCGTGCTATTATTAACATTAACTTAAAACAACGTATGAGCATATAATCAGTACTCATGTTTTGGTCTGTGAAAGATTAATTAACCAAGTAGAATGCCAGCAAATAACTTCTTTGTAAATATTTTCAGTTGAGAATAAACTTTCGATCAACGCTGAAGAGAATTGCTACCGTCACATAGTATCTATTTTGCTCTTTTGTGTACCGCGTGTCGTACATCCATGGCCAATAAGACCTGTGTTCATAGACCGTGGACCACGTAAACCAACTGCAATAAAAAGCCGTAAAGTACGTCACAAAAACGCGTCAATATTTTAATTCTTTTTATTCATAACGTGGAACTATTGGTTATATAACGGAATATGGAAGGTGCTCTATTTTTGCAGACTGTTATATGAAAGAGGAAGTTTTTAATTGTATATAATGATTATAATGTGACGTATAATGTACAGCATATGTTTGCGGTGATAAATTGTCACTAGTGTACACGCCTCAACCCAGCAACTATTATTTTTCTTTTTTTTAAACAAATTTATTGGTAAGAAAAATGTTCTTTCATATCATTTTCTTAAAATGAACCTGTATGTCTATGCCTTTTTATGGGCATGCACAAGAACTGAAGGAATATTGATTAGACATTCTCAGAGTGGTGTCTGCAAAAAAGTGGTGATTCAAGTCGCTGTAGATTATATTCTTTTAGGAAAACTATCTTGGAAAGTGTATCCCATAAAAACGACTCCAATCCCTTGTATTTCGACTGTTGATTCAGTCATCAGAGATGAACACAAGATGTATGAACCTCTGAAGAACCCAGCCACTCGCGCCAGCGAAACGTCAGGAAGAAAGTCCAATAAAAATAGAGATCGGCCGCGAAAGCCTAAACCGTTTTGTCTCATATAAAGCATTTAAATTTACTGAGGTGTTTATAACTTTATGGTCCACAATAGTTATCAGTGCTCAATTTTTGAGAAGCTGCTCTTGCTATTCCAGTAACGTGAGAGTGCCAAGACATATCGCATACATAGTTCCTCCTAGATTAGTTATTATCTAATGATCAATTTATTGACCTGTTTTAAATAGGTCTCACTTTGATGGATATCAGTCTTTTATGATGCTTTGCTTTCAAAGTATTACCCAACTATCGACGTGGCACAAATAACAAAAGACAGCAGTTTCCACTATTTCAGCTCTTTGTGAGCCGTATATTGCCTGCTTGGTCGCAGTCATTTACTATGGTTACAGTGATGTCGAAACCACGAAACGAGCTGAGCAGGAGAGAAAAGCGCTCACCAAGACTTCAATTTCAATTTTCACCTGAACATGACCATCACAGTTCAACAAAATCATTTTCTTACAAATGAAAGGAATGAAATGGGACACATCGATTTCCTCACAAAAAAGTTAGAAGACAAAGATGGAAACCTTTGTTATTGCAGGGTATGTGGAAGTCTCCATCCATGTCTTGAAACAAGCAGGATGAAGACTTGATACTACTTTTTTTTGGATTGACACTAGCAGACTGCAAAAGCATCTTCTTTATGGAGCCAGACCGAGAAAAGGTGGTCACCAAATGGGGTTCTATTCGCCACATTCAACAGCTCCATTGGCTCACCTGCTGATCTTCCTCTTTTACGGATGTGATACCACCTCCACAATTTATGGGAAAAGTAAAGGCGAAGTGGTCAAACTGTTCCTAAATGCATGTCGTCACCGGAGAAGATTGTAGGGACTGGGACGAAATCATTATTGCCCATTTACCAAGCGCTTTCAGTTATCAAATTTCAACCAGCTGAGATACAATGCCTTGTTGCGGTTTTCGATGAAGCCAAATTCTGATTTGGCCACATTGTCACTCTTCTCCTCATCAGAGGAGCCGCTAGACAGCACTCCCTGAGATCATATTAACACGTGAGTCCTGAGTTCATGCTCAGCGTAAAATACATAACGAAATGGCAGTTTTTCAGCATTTTGAATAAGAAATTAGTGATCTCAATATTTTCTTACACCGGTAACCACCTACACAATTAGCTTTGTCCATGGGAGACGACGGAGTGTTGACCTCCTACAGTGATCTGAGCATTTTTACTCAACCATCTTAAGAATTTTGTAGTGCTTTTAAATAAAAATCGATTTTTTTAACTTTTTTCCATTCTCCCATAGCTCTTAGAGTATTGAATCCGGCAAAAAGTGTGAACTCTTCTTTACAAAGAATTCTACAGATTAATTCAGTATATGATTTTTTTGTTGGATGCCGTAGCTTTTTAGTTATATGCAAAAATGCGAAGCTCTACTCCTACCCCTAGTCTTTCAATATGATACTCATGGCAGTAGAAAAATTGGATATGGAAAATATTTAGTGACGAAATTGGAATTGGTGAACTATAATAAATTGGAATGATTGTTTCTGGCGGTTATAAAAAAATTAAAAATATAAAAATCAACAATATCCTTGAATATGAAATATAAACAATAACAAAGAGGCAATGTCTTCTGATATGATTGTGTTTCGTAATCTAATGGCCCATCATTTCTTCTGAATATGTCTTGAAATATATTCTCGTGACTATGTACTATTCTAAAATTAGTTGCAACGAGATTCAAACCATACGATATCCTTAATTCCTTCCATCTATCCATCCGTCTGGGTCATTTGCTTTTATTTTTTTCCTCTGGTCACGACTTTTTGCGATGAAATCGTAAATCATAAGTTAGACAAAAGATACATTCAACATGGCCTTTGTTTGACGACTGTACAAAAAAAGTATGTAAATCGGCACGTATATATCGTTGCACCGGAAGAATGGATGAATTTATTCCAAGACTGTCATATACAACCGGTAAGGCCCTTTGTCTTTTAGAATACAGAAATCGTAGGCGAGAATATGTACTGGTTTTTCAACAAAAATGTAATCTGATTATTCATTCCACGGGGGACAGGTCTATGGTTGATTAATTCGAAGCGCATATAACTGTTACTTGATTAGGACAAAAATATAGCACGGAAGGAATGGCAAATATTATGGCGTCAAAATTTCCTTTCGCATGGGTGAAATTGAGGAAAGTGAGTTGAATAAAGTATCTCAACAGAAAGGGAGTCGTTCTCTGGATCATTAGCGAATGCTGGATACAATTTCGAAAAAGTAGGAGCGTGCAGCTGAATCTCCTTTTAATTGGCTTTAAATTCAGTTTTGTTTCAAAATTGGTACAGTTGTTATGAAGAAACAGTTCTAAACTAAAATTGACGATTCTGCTTTTGACGAATATCATCACTGGATCTCGATAAGGAAATAATGGATAGTATCCATCCTTTCGATATTCAGAGAGGACTGAATTTTCGGTTCCAGTCTAGAGGGAACTGTTTGGGTCTGTGAATATGATTCGGTCCTAATCATTGGTAAAAATATATAGGAGTCTCCGAGTGTCCATTTTAATAGAGCCTTCAAGTCCATCTGCTTTCGTCTGAGGTAGTAAAACTTTTCACAAGGATAGACCCACTTACAACTGATAGCTTGGCGATAGACTTTATTCCATCCTTTATTGATTTCTAGCATATTACTTTCTCTTCTCATTCAATTGCTTCTTTGTATTTTTTTTTGGACAACGACCCCACATAGTTCTTTAGCGTTTTTTTTTGGTTTTTGCAATGTATGAGTTTCCAATATCTTCTTCTGGAGACTCACTTTCCTCCTCGGTAAACTGGACATGAATTTTGCGCAGGTTTTCTACTTCGAGTGATGCTCAGCTATTACTTGGTCGTTCTTTAACGAAGACTCCTTCATTGAAATTTCCTTTTTTTGTCTCAGTGACCTTACTTGAATGTGGATCATACTCGTCCACCCTTCAATTTTGAATACATCCACCATTTTGTTTATTGGGATTTCTACAGTTACTGATAAATGGCTTCAGTTCATTATACTCACAACCATATTCAGTTCTTCTGTTCATAGTTCCGTAGAATGTTTGCTTTTGGTAAGCAATACTAACCATTGACCTAAGACCATGTTCTACCTTCCCGTTTTTTTAGGAAAGCACTAATTTCATAAATTATTTTATTCTTACTAAAATGATCTTCGAGTTGGGTTATTTGCACAGTTGCCACATCTATCTTGATCTCATTTTCGGTTTGTCTTCTGAGCATTTGTTGGAATTCGAGAAATTTTAATGAACGTTATTTTTTTTTTCGAAGGAAACGAAATAAATGACACCTCTGATAGATGTACATGATATTTCACAGCATACATCAATATGAGTGTATTCTCCTGATTTCCATTTCAGATCATTTATGCTGAATTGAGAAGCTTTCGCTATTGTTTTTCTGAATGACAACTGCCACGGAATAGATGTTTCGTTTTTGTTCTAGGACAGCCTCTGTCAGCTTTTTCATCCAAGAAAACAGTGTTGCGGAATTTATTTGTTCTGAAAAACTTTGATGAACTTGCAACACGTCAAACAACATGTACTATTGACTATGAACTATTCGATTTCTGACACAGTTAAACCTCTCTTAATTCTTATTTCGCTTTTACTTATGATGGTTACGTCTCCACTGGAAATACATTCCTCTTCAGCTTTGATGAATGCAACATATTTTTTACCATACGGACCAAGGCAATTATTTCTACGGATCAGATTCCTTCAGCTTAAATGAGTTATATGCATTTTGAATGCAGTTTCAGAATCGAGTAGTTTCGCTCAACTGAAGAAATTTTCATGAATGGTTATGTGAATGAAAGTAATAGTATCTCAACAACCGTTGATATTTATATTATTTTCGTCAGCAGTTAATTATGTTCTCGGTAGCAAAAATTTGTTTTGTGAATTGATTGGTATGGTGTGCATTTTGATCTCAGTTCTCCTCTTTTCCTACATTAGAAGCAAGTACACGTTTGTTTGTCCAGGTTCGTCGAAACTTCCACAGGAGCAAATGCATTTGAAGTTTCTTCCATTCGGCTTAACACTCACTTCTGAAATCGAAAGTTGTAGAAATCTATCTTTATCAATGACAACACTATTTTTTACTTTGATTTATATTTGCGCCATTACCTTAATCTTACTTATATGCAATAGAATCCAGTCGTATATCGAACATTCGATAATTGAAAAAGTGCTTTTAGAGCATAACTTTGTTGGCAAATGATTTATGCTCAATTCCAACGAGATGCATATGAGAAGCAATGTTTTGGCGTTGATATAATCCTAATCATTCCTTTCTTTTTTAGAGATTTAGAGTAATAAGTATCATTTCAACCAATTCAATTCTTTTTCCCCTTTTCGAAGAATCTACCCAACTTACTCTCTCTTTCTAGGGAAAGATAGACTGGGTTGGTTTCATAAGGAAATTGAACCAGTAAATTTCCATGACTGAAAGATAAGAGGTTGGGTCATCTTGGTCAAGACAAGACAAGACAAGGTAGACAAAACATGACAACAGAAGTCGATAGAAATGAAACATCAAAAAAATTAACTAAATTTTTCATGCACGGCTCGATACCAAACGTAAAATAATGATAATATTCTCAATTTTTCTGTGGTGTACCTAGTTTCTGTTTTTTTTCTACTTGACTATTAGTCAGGTTCTTTCACCAGGAACTTGTTTGTTTCTTTTTTGAATTTGAAATATTTCTGTTTCTATTACGAGCTATTATGTTAATAGAATGAGACACTGGTGATATCAAAACAACAATTGTTTGAAGAAGGACAAGCATGCGTGGCCCCAAGTCGGGGAAAGTCTTTGGAAGGTTTATGTATTGAGGAGCCAGATTGCAAGAAATACTGAGACACTGAATGAATTAAACAGAATGGTGTCAACGTAACAAACTGATTTTGATGTCACTGCTGATGAAAACATTTGTTAGGAGGGATTTCTGTTGTAATTCAGTTACTTTAAATGACATAAAATATCAAAAGAAGTTAATTTTCTTGGAACTATTTTAGATGAGGATCTCACCTGGAGAAGTCACATACAAAAAGTGTGCAGTAAACTCAATTCAGCTTATTATTCGATCAAACAGTTAAAACATTGTTTGGATAGGTTTGGTTCACTAAATGTTTACTTTGCGAATGCATACTCCCACATTAGTTTCAACATAATGGCTTGGGGATGTGCGAAGGAATTTTCTAGAGTTTTCATCTCTCAGAAACGACTGATGAGATTGATATTCAACCTGGGGTACCAAGATAGTTGTGGACCCCCGTTTTCAAAATAGAACGCTTGTTGACTGCACCCGCAATATATATAATGAAATGTGTAATTTTTGTGCACAGGAACCTTGACTTGTACATAACGAATTTGAGCTTTCACGGTCGTGATACTCACCATGCTACTGCTCTGAGGGTCCCTTCGCATAAGAGTGGTCATTTCAAAAAATCTTCATTATATAATGCCATAAATTTTTATAACAGACTGCCACTTTCTATAAAGAGGTTGAATTCTGCAAATTTGTTCAATATGAAAGTTAAAAACTTATTACTGGACAATTGTTGCTACAGTCATAAGGAATATTTAGAGGATTCTTTCACGAATATATTTTATTCAGGATGCGATTTCTTCTTTATGAGTACTTCGAATGTTATGAGAAAAAAACATCGAAAATGAAATTTCATTGTGAAATAAATTCGATACAGATCAATACTTCTTTATATAATATGGATATGAAAAGAAGACATTTTTGTAATGACAGTAGACTCAATCACGATAGGTTAGGTTAGGTTAGATCCAAAGTGAGTGGATCTATTCGACCCTCCACCGCAAACCGCAAGGGTTTATTGTGGCTCACACCTATTCACACTCGGCCAAATAAACCCAGCTTCTCAACGAAGCCGATTAGTTTGTATGGTGAGTGGTCTTTCAGGTCAGATGGTAAGAGTACAGCTCTGCCGAACTTTAAAGACCCGATTCGGTCCCCAGCGGGGCAGGCACAAAGTATATGCTCTGTTAATGAGGTAGTCGGATAGTCAAGTTGCAAGAATCCCATCTTGATACCCACGACAACCTTCCCATATGAGGGTTTTTGCAAGTCAGCTACACCTGATGATGCCTTAGATTCAGCCGTGCAGGGCTTTTTCGCCTCATCATTTGAGCGCAAATCTTTTTTTTAAGGTTCAGTTGTTGGATCAGGAGTTGCGGAGTTGAGAAGCTCTCGCTCCTCAACTGAATTTACAGGTAGGTCAGTTGGAGTCGTAAACTCGACATCCATCTCCTCTGTAGAGTCTCCTGAACTGAATTTACAGGGAGGTCAGTTGGAGTCATAAACTCAGCATCCATGTCTTCTGTAGACTCGCTCCTGAATTAAATTTACAGGGAGGTCGGTTGGAGTCGTAAACTCGACATTCATCTCCTCTGTAGAGTCGTTCCTGAACTGAATTTATAGGGAGGTCGGTTGGAGTCGTAAACTCGACATTTATCTCCTCTGTAGAGTCGTTCCTGAACTGAGTTTATAGGGAGGTCAGTTGGAGCCGTAAACTCGCCATCCATCTCCTCTGTAGAGTCGCTCCTGAACTGAATTTACAGGGAGGTCAGTTGGAGCCGTAAACTCGACATCCATCTCTTGTGTAGAGTCGCTCCTGAACTAAATTTACAGGGAGATCAGTTGGAGTCATAAACTCAGCATCCATCTCTTCTGTAGACTCGCTCCTGAATTAAATTTACAGGGAGGTCAATTGGAGTCGTAAGCTCAACATCCATTTCCTCTATAGATTCAGCGTCAGAAAGAATTTTTGAATTT
This sequence comes from Leptinotarsa decemlineata, assembly GCF_000500325.1. Classification (NCBI taxonomy): domain Eukaryota; kingdom Metazoa; phylum Arthropoda; class Insecta; order Coleoptera; family Chrysomelidae; genus Leptinotarsa; species Leptinotarsa decemlineata. The sequence continues at coordinate 160,456 of NW_019289857.1, read as the reverse complement.
ACTCTGTCCATAAAAGGCCCACGAGTAGCTAGGGAAAGAAGGTCAATCACGGCAGAGCCCCACATTACCGTGGCAAGGCGATGCTACGACGAGAGGGTGCCCGGTATCTCGAAGGTTCCGTAGAGACAGCTGATAGGCTCAGTGTCATTCATCCTCTCGGCACGGATACACACACCTTAGGATTGAGCCATCGTTGGGTTGCCATTCAGTTAGGGAATAAAAGAATCTTACGTGGAAGCACGATAACGTACAGACTGTAATTTGGCCACAAAAAATCAAGAAATGAAGAAAAGTCGAAACAAGACTAGACGAAACAAGAGAATGTCTTCTCTCGCCGACAGAAATGGTATTCATATCAAGTCGAGAGAGAAATTTTCTATCAGTTAACCGAGACAAGACGAGAGATGACATTTTCTTGTTTCAAGAGGCAACACTATCAGGGAGACGGCCAGAAGAGTCACATTTTTATCTTCATTTAATACAGGCATTTGTCTGCAAATGTTTCTTCTACAGTAAAATATGAAAGAATAAGTATACGTTAACCGAAATCCAAGCTGTTTACTTTTCAACTATTTAAATAATAGATAATAAACAAACGGAGTCGTCCCTGTATGTGATATAATTTGTAACAAAAATGTATACAATTGTAGAAATTTTCGCAACATTTTTTATCCGTGCAGAAAAGCAATTTTTGAAGGAGTTCAAGAAAGAGAAGTGCTTTGATGAATAACTGTAAACTGAACCCTAAATTATCAAAGAATCGCCGTTTACTGCATTTTCTGTATGAGCATGAAATTTTGTGGTTTTATTGAAATCGAAGCCACGAATTCACTCTTTCATGCTCAAATATTTCCGCTGACAAGCCTACTTGAATGCTATTCTTCCAAATAACGGAGTGTTTTGAACTCATTTCATAGATGGGTTTTCCTCGACGCTTGCAACCGCAATGAGTTTAAAAATAATCTCTAGGATCACACTCCATTTCCAATTTAGTGTTCATGTGAAAAAAATTCAGATTGATATTTCCACATTATGCCGCCGCACTCGAATTATATTTTTGTAATCGAACCGCAGAATAAATATCGCCGAAATACTAACTATAACACTGAAATTGCTTCCAGCTAATACACTTTATATTACATTCCATATAAAGTGCTTTGAAATGCGGCCTGAATTCAGAAAGCGCAGAATATCCAATCAGTGGGGAAGCGGGGGGCATGCCAAGTGAGGATTCCTCGAGATGAGTGAATCGACCTTGCAAGGTTCTTAAACCCTAAGATTATTGAGCAGCATCTCTAGTAACAAGAAATGGAGTACTTGAAGAAAATGGTATTCAGTATCTGTGGTATGCCGATTCGCATATAAATTATTCGAAACGGATAGTGGCAAATTCATTTTGTGAAAGCCAGGTACTAGAATTTGTGTTTGAGTTGGACAGATTCACTATAAATATCAGGGTAATATCAAGAAGGAATATCAAAAGTCTGTATTTATTTCCATTCACAGAGTGTGAATTAAAAAGTATTAATTTTTCGTTAACCATTTGTTGCCCTCTTACCATAGAATTGAAAAATTATTAATAATTTCTTCAGGAAATGTCATATTTTTGTATGTATTACGTGTATGTTTAAATTTTTGCTAAGGAGAAATCCGGTTAATCAAAGACTTGAGATTGTAACTGAAGGGATTGAAGAGACTTGCAATCGATTAAAATCAAATCACTCTGATTTAAATATACAGGGGCTGAAAAGTCTCTAGTCTTACACATAGATGGCGCTAGTTTTATTGCATTCATCGCTTTTTCTGTTAATACTAATCTTCAAAAAAAGCTGTTGATATTCCTGTTGTGATCAAAACAGATCAAAAACAATTTCGCGTTTTAATTTTACGCTGCTTCTTGATGTGAAAAAATACCGTGCAAGCGAAGCAATTGCTTGAAAAGTGTTATACGGACTCCGATTCATCAGAAATAACAATGAAACGTTGGTTTTCTGAATTCAAACGTAGAGACACCGATGATGCAGAATGCAGTGGACGTCCAAATGAGGCAGTAACATCAGAAAACATAAAAAATCCACAAAACCGTTTTGAATGATCGAATAGTGAAGTTGCGTGACATTATGAAGATATTAAAAGAACGTGTTGGCTTTATATTGCATGAGCATTTGACTATGAGAAAGCTCTGTTCAAAGTGGGTGCCGCGCGAACTCACTATTGACCAAAAACAAGAACATCTTGATGATTCTGACGATGTTCAAACATAACAAATCGGCATTTTTGCGTCGATATGTGACAATGGATGGAACATGAATCCATCACTTCACTCCGAAATCAAAACGATCGTCATCTGAGTGGAGAGCAACTGGTGAACCAGTCCAAAGCGCCCGAAAGCACAACAATTGGCTAGAAAGGTTGTGGACTTGTAAATAATTGAAAAGTAAGATGACTCCATAAAATTTTCCCCCCGTAACAAGATAGCTTCTGCATATCGATAGGATGTACGAGCGAATAGGTGAACCAGTTCGTTAAATATTTTGAAACATCGGTAAACTGATCAACACTTCGCAGGTCTATTATATTGCTATAACTAGTCATTCGGTTTCTTCAATATCAAGCGTTCTTATCTGCATAGGCGTAGTGTGTTCTGTTTCTTGTGAAAGTGACTTTGTTTTGTATTCATTAAATAGACTGTTATATTTATTAACTTTAAAATATAAGATAGAGTTGGCCGATACTTGTTTTTCAAAATACTTCATCATAGATTTTCATCACATTCACACTTTATTGTGAGATAATTAGTTGACCTAGTTATTAAACTCAAGTATAAATGTTCGTTAAACTCAGGTATAACTGTCATTAATTAGTTCCTAGAATATTATTAGTTTCTAGGTAGATAGTAATATTTCAAAAAGTATATATAAATCACAATGTATGTAGAATTTATTAGAACTCGCAATGGAACGGATACGGAAAGAAGATTGGGCTAATGCTGTAGCCCATGTGATCAAGGAAGAAGAGAAAATGTGGAGATTGGACGGGATGGTAGACACTGTTTTCGACCAAATAATAATAGATTCATGTGTGACTGGGGATTTCTCTTCGGACGAGTCAATGGATTCAGAAACTTCGTAAGCATAACAGATTTGGTTCCCAGCGACTACTGGCCGTTCGCAGACCTCAAAAAAATGTTCACCGGTACGAAATTTCGCTGGAACGAAGAGGTTATTGCTGGAACTAAAGCCTATTTTGAGACAAACGATAAATCGTTCTACAAAAGTTGTATTGAAATGTTAGAGCGGCGCTGGAATGATTCGGAATCATTCGGAACAAAAAAGAACGCGTTTTATTTCTTAGGCCCGGGACTTATAGTATTCGCAATCGTCTTCGGATGATAACTGGACTTATTACCTGCACGTCGTCTTGAGTTTGTTCAGGTTGGAGCCCAGCTCCCTTACCCTTTTGGCTGATCTTTGTAGAAGAAGACAAATGGGTTCATGACTGAGGGGACTTATTCCTCCGAGATCTGACTATTTATAGACCATTCAAGTGCTTTCATCTATCCCCTCTTCCCTCTCTCCGCTCATCGGTTTTAGCGGGAGCTGACAGTTTGGCGGGAGTTGGTCGTGTTCCGCTTGATTAGAGGTTTCCATATTTTGCTTATCTCTACGCTACCTTGGCTAAATGCGTTGTTGGACAACATATATCCTTTGAATTTTCTCCTGAACCAGTGTTCTCCCTTATGGATAATTTCAGCTTGAGCCCACTTGATGTTATGTTGATGAGTCCAAACGTGCTCTGCTATTCTTGATTTGCTGGTTTCTCCTCGCTGTACGCGTTTCTTATGCTCGGCAATGCGAACTTTCAATGGCCTCTTAGTTTCACCGATGTATGATTTTCCGTACTCGCAAGATATCCGGTAAAAGCAATTCTTGGAATCGCAGTCCGCGTTGAATGGCCTGGTTTTCGTGAGGCTCCTACGGATAGTGTTTCCGGATCTGAAGCAGGTTCTGATGTTTATTTTGGAACCAATTCTTTTATCCTTTTCGACAATTCTCTGATGTAGGGTAGTACAAGTACTGGTTGTGGTGGCTTCTCTTCCTTGTGAGGCTGTTACTGTCTTATAGCCAAAGTCTGTTCCACCATTACTTTGGAGTAACCATTCCGTTGAAAGTCATTTTTGATGAAGCTTAGTTCCTTTTCGAGACCTTTCTTAGTATTACAGAGTCCGAAAGCACGGTCTACTAAAGTCTTAATGATTCCTCTCTCAGTCGATTGATGGTGGATGGATTCATGGTTCAGATACCGTCCCGTGTGAGTAGGTTTTCGGTATACAGATGTTTCCTATTTAGTATCGGCCCTCTTCACCAATACGTCTGAGAATGGAAATTCGTTGAGGACTTCCTTCTCCATTGTGCAAGTGATGGAAGGACTTACGTTGTTGATGTGCTTCAGGAAGGTGTTTAGTTCTGCATTCCCATGGTTCCATATTATGAAGGTGTCCATGTATCTCAACCAGACTCGGGGCATCTTGTGGGCTTCTTCAATGGCCAGAGTTTCAAACCACTCCATATATATGTTGGCTATAACCGGTGGAAGTGGCGATCCCATTGACAATGTAAAGAATTCGTCCTTCAATTGGAAGTAGCAGTTTCGTACACAGCATCCTAGTAATTTCATGATTATTGGTATCGGTAAGTTTGTTCCATCTTTCAGGTCCGCATCTTTAGATAGCTTCCTCTGTATGATTTGAAGTGCTTCTTCGACAGGAACGTTGGTGTAGAGGCTTTCCACGTCGGAACTGATCAGTTGATCCTGCTCTTTGACTTCGATTTCCCCTAGTAGTTCAACGCAATGCCTTGAGTTTTTCACAAAATATGAGGTTTTTCCTTGCAGTAGTTCAATTATTGGTAGTAAAAATCTGGACAACTACCTTCAAACAAATATGTTTTCATATCAACTTACACATATGAAAGTACACAAAAACTTAACATAAAAAAAACTGATTAAAACAGTTTATTGTATGATTTTCACTATATATTTATAGTGCAATAAACTGTATTAATTAGTTTTTTAATATGGATTTTCATCAAGTATCGGCCAGTTCTATTCAAAACTAAACATGTCACAGTGCTTTTGAATATGCAATTATATGATTCAAGTATATATCAACTTTTCTTATTTCTCTCAAAAATCTTACATTTGACTCGATCAAACAAATGGCAAGATGTAATGGTTTTTGGTTTTTACCTTGAAGTACATCACTTTGTGATTTAACGTAGGTAACACAATTCAAAATGTACCTAGATACAATTCTTAATATTTTCAAGTCTCCAAATGAACCTACTGACTCATCAGTAGTTTCATGCATGAATCAGTAGATTCCTGCAGACTGGGAACAGTAATTGTTTTGTAGTAATATCTTGCTAAAAAAAATCATATCGATTTCAATAGAAATTATCCATCAAATATTTTTCATCCATTCTGGAATATGTACCAGTGCTAAAATCAGAGTCCTGTTCTAGCTCGCGAGTATTCTTCTCAACATATTAATTAATTAAAACGGTCAACGCTTTTTGCTCATCATAAATCTCGTGTTCGGATGGTGGCGAACCCAAAGCACGGACCACCCGTAAAACTATACAGGGAATTGCTGATTATTGTTACCTACGTTCTTGGCATACCACAAGTCTCGAATCTTTAAAATACTTTTTGGGTTATTTGCCTTTCAATAACAATGCCGATTTGTCAAACATTTCGCTTGTGGAATATATTCAACATGATATCTGCTAATGAGTCGGTGTTTCGATGATAATTACTTGAAGAAAAACTTCAGAAAAAATTGAATTGATTTATTAGGGATTTCTATTGTTGGATTATGTATGAGTCTTTATTGATTTTGAATTGATTATATCGTTAGACGAAATTCAATTATTTCTGATGAAAATTATATAAACGTGTTGACGGTGTCTCCAAAAATTAAAGAATGGTACAAATCAATTTCAAATTTGAATACACCTAGATTCGGTTAAAGTACACTATCAAACCAAAAAACACCCCATTTGAAGCTACTGTACACAAATCATTCCAGCATTGATTAATAATGATGTTTTGTACAAATATGTAGTCGACATGTTAAGGTTGGTTTCCTGATTTTGCCGTAGTCTTTTTTGGTTACAATCTCTGAACGTTTCAACTGCAACTGCGCAGTCATCTTCAGTGGCATGGTCAAAGTTGCGTTCGATATTTCTAAGGCCTTTGACCGTGTTCGACATGAGGGTTTGCTGGCCAAACTTCGATGCTATGGCTTGTCGGGTCATTTCTGTTTATGGCTCTTCAGCTTCCTGAAATAACGTTTCCTGCAAGTGGCCGTCGATGGATATATCTCGAATACTTTTACCATCAACGCTAGTGTTCCCCAGGGATCCATATTGTCTCCAACCCTTTTTTTATTGTATATCAACGACTTATTGGAAAAAACCAAGAATCCAATATATTGCTCTACTGACGACAGTACACCTGTCTCTTCATTCCATTTGGATTCCAGGACATCGGCTACGGAAGCACATCTTCACCGGCAGCAGGAGATTGCATGTCTTAATGAGGATCTAGAAGTGATTTCGAGTCGGGGTGAAAAGAACCAGGTTCAATTCAATACCACAAAAACCCAGGCATCGGTTTTCTCCAAGACGATAAATTTCGCTTACTGCTTCGATAAGTTTGTTGGGGGTTGAAATGGACACCAATATGTCCTGGCACAATCATGTCGCTGAAATGCAAAGGCTGCTTCTCAAAAGCTTGGAACACTCTACACACTTCAGCAACTTTTGATGCTTTAATAAAGCTCAGATCAGACCTTCTTTGGAGTATTGTCCTCATGTATGGAGCTCTGCCCCCAAACATACCCTGAAGTTGTTGGATTCCATCCAGAAAAGAGCCATCCGCCTGATTGGAGACGCGAACATTACTTGCAACCTTGATAGCCTGGAACATCGAAGAAAAGTTGGAGATTTGCCTTTCTTCTAGTGCTCTCTTCTAGTGTATCAACTGAAATTGAAGATACGTCAAGGAGGCTACTTTGACCACGCCAATGAAGATGACTGCCGCAGTTGAAGTGTAGCTGCCACTTTATGCAACCAGATAAATTCGCAATCGCAGAAAAGTCCTAGTAGAAAACAGAACACGAAATAAAATACAAACAAACTGCTGTCCTTTCTGATTCACCGCGTTACCACTCATGAATTCATAGGGAGGCAATTGAAATCTGTGAGCATTCCAACAATTTCAACAGAAGAGAAGAATGTATACGGGTTAACAGAACGTGGCGTATAGTACTCAGGAATATCACAAATGGACTAGAATACAACTCCGATCGACAGTCCAGCAGCAGCCTACATGAGAAGGATGTGGACCAATAAGAACAACCCAGTACTAGCGAGGGCCAATGAGGAGTGAGCATTTACACCCCGGCATCACATCCACCACCATTCCTCCAACATCATTCCCACCACCTCTCCCACCACGCCGTAAAAGTATAAATATGAGTTAACACTTAGCTCGCCAGTTAACCCTGAAGAGGCACGAGCCTATAGCAGGGTCCCAACAAATATTCAAACAAATTGTTAATTACTAACCCTAAAAAAATGAATAAACGTGTGATAAGATAGCTCGCCAGTCAGTCGTTGCTGAAACTTCGGGATATGAATTTCGTCCCTGCAGTAAACGCACATACTATTGATAATGTCTGCCGTAGTAACAGATGAAACCATTGGTACTCAAGGTTCCATCCAACCGCGGTTTACCTGCACGGATTTTGTTGTCTTTGAACGTGACTCCTGCCGTGATATCAAAAGTTATGGAGAAAGAAGTAAATCAACATGTTAGTTACACTCAGAAGTAAATAGTTTTCTAAGTTATTGAAGCCTTCTTTGCTCTTGATGACTACTACTTGGAAGATTTCCACTCTGGGAAATCCGTCATAGAGTACGTTCCATAGTGTTGGGCCTAGGACTGATCGTTGCTGTGCTCAGCGGTTGATCTTTCTAGTATCGGTGGCATCATCGATTTTCTTCCTTCTCAACTTATCCAAGATTGTTTCCAGCTTGCACTATTGAATGCTTTCTTGATATCGATGTTGATGATGGCGCAAAGTCTACGATGCACTTAAAAATACTGGCCCGCTTTTTTTGTGATTTGCACTACCATTTCTATAGCATGCAATGGCTACTTGCCCTCCACACTGCCTTGGTGATAACCCACCCGTATGTATTAACTCATTTTTCAATCTTATTAGGAACATTTGTTCATATTTTATTAAAACAACGATAAAAATAAAATAAAAACAACAATAAAAATGTATTGGCGCTCCGGGGCGGCTTCATTGATTCCAGTGGCGCATTTGCTTTTTCAGCTGCAGGAAAACCCGGAAAAACCTGCAGCACCACATCATCTGAAGATCTTGATCTAACAATGTCCTCTCTCTTATAAAACAAAATGTAGGGTGTCTCCAGAGGCTCCAATAGATTCAATGCATCGCCAGAACACTTTGTGACACGACTATCGTCAAACTTAAACCAGTCCGTTTCTTCTTTGATCAAGGCATAATAATGACCAAATTCAACGCCAGAACCACAGTGAACAATGACTGCATGAATATTATAATAGTGGTCTGAAATGTTCATCTATTTCGAACCTTCCAAAGAGTTTCTTGCTTCCGTTAGAGGTTGAGTCTTGTTTGAAAATCATCAGTAATATTATTAGATTGACTGGTGCCTCAGCTATACTTGTTTCCTTATAACAGTCAGTTAGTTTGGTGCATGTTTGACAATACAGTCGATCATCACCTGTTAAAAATTCCATTTTCAGATGATTTAACAACATCCTTCGCAAGGACTGGTTATTAGTCATATTAGGAAAAGCTAGATGAAGTTCCAGAAATTCACATAAGTTTTCGGTACTTCTTGAACATTTACCACAAAGTAAACAAGTGCGGATTTTTCCAGCAAAAGATTTACAAACACAAGACGAGAAGGGCTGTACGGAATCATTCAGTCCAGAGCGGTCAGGAGTATTGATTTTGCTATTGTTTTGCTCACGAAGAGTATTCAACAAGAACCCCAAGAATTCGGAACAATCCTCTTGTTGTCCTAACGAGTATCTAGTGGACTTCAAAGACTCCAGGAAATCGGTTGGAGGGAAAGATGATACCTTCTTACGAAACTGCAGCTGCATGAACATGTGTTTGAGTTTGATGAATAAGTAGGAAACATTCCCGTTCTCGTTCATCATTAAAACTTCTTTCTTGAAATTCTTCGTCATGAACAACACTTGTAAAATGCTATTCATGTAGCAAGTATTTCCTAAATTATCCAATCCAATTTTCTTTTCTAAATTTTCAGGACAACTATCTACTGATTCGTAAGGAAGAACATGTTTCACAGAATCTCCATAAGAATCATTTCTCAAGCTGCGATCGATCCTTCCAAGTGAAGAAGGGTTTCGTAGAGGGATCGATTCGGCTCTTGCTTCATGAAGCTCTTCCACTGAAAGGGAACCAGTTCTACGAACCAGTTCCTTCCGAATCTAACAAACATTTGTCACTGTTTGGTGTGGTATTTCGGGTTGGCGGCGTCATCGGTTCACATTTATTTGAGAACGATATTGGCCAGGCCATCACTGTCAACGGCGAGCACTGTAGGTTGATGATTACCAACTTCTTTTGGCTTGAATTGGATGGTCTGAACACCAACGACATGTAGTTTCAACAGGACGACGTGTCACACAGCTCATGCCACATTGGATAATCTGCACAAGCAATTTGAGGATATGGTTCTCTCACGAGGAGACGATGTGAAGTGGCCACCGAGATCGTACGATTTGACCCCGTTAGACTTTTTCTTGTGGGCTTTTCTTAAGTCGCAGGTGTATGCGAATGAGCCATAAACCACAGCAGTCCTCATAGCCAACATACCCATGCCATCGGTCAAATTCAGCCTGATTTATGGAAAGTTGGACGTTGCGGTTGCGCTACACCCAGAGAAGAGTAGTCATAACACTACGTTTCACTCATTCTGTCATAACTAAGTCATAATTATGATTTATGTCCTGCTTCATGGGTTTCATTTCAAGTATCCGTCATAACAAGCCAGAGAAAGAGGTAATTGGCACAGAATATAACAGTAACGTGAGTGGATTATAATATTCAATAAAATCTTTGTTTGGGTCAATTGATAATCGCATTGCGGTTTACTTTATTGTGAGAATAATTTTATCTATAGCTTTTAATGGATTGTCAGCGATTGAAGTTGATGATTTGATGTGATTTATTTCAATCAAACGTCTTATCCCAGATGGTTTATGTTAACTTCTTGAGAAAAGCAGAATTATTAATTTATGCTGAGACGGGAGACAATTGGAGCATACGGAAATCGCTGTTATTATTATTTGCTAATTAGACCATGTTTTTACTCGATATTATCATGTAATAATTTTTATTTGAGACTTACCTAATGCTCAATAAGAAATCAATTATTTAATGGAATTGTTTAACTTGAGCAAAGCTTAGGTTGTTACTTGAATTTCAAGCATATTAATATGATAATGTAAGGAAAGGTAATTTATTATTAAAATCTTTTATTCATTATTTTTTGTATGTAAATATATTATAGCTTATAGCATCAGCTAATTGTTACTTTTGTAGGATTGAATGATGATACTAATAATGTACATACACAAAATTAGTATCATCATTTTCAAGTCACGTTTCACATAATAAAAGAATATTACGTGTTTGCTGGTTATATTTTCATAATACTGTCAACAGTATATGTCTATCGCACACTAAACACGGAGCGTCTGTCCGACGAGAGAGGAATAGCCTGCCTTTCGCTGACGTATGCGTGAGAGAAAGGAAAGCCAGACAGACTGGGCCGTAACGCGTTAGGTAACAAAGCGGTTCACCCTCTAATGAGAAGTTACCACTTCAAAAATGGACTAGCTTTTTTGGAAAAATACGAGAAGAACCGAACTTTCGAAATCCCATGTTTTGCTGCATCTAATTTGCTTGTAGAGATACTGTTCACAGTTTGTCATTGGAACTTTCATTGTGTTATTGAAAAAAATCATAGATATTTCATACAGGGTGTCGTCAGACTTCAGGTACACCTAACTTTGAAATTTCAGATTCGGATATGTATTTTGGTAGCAAGGTGATAATTTTATCATAATATTGCTATATTGATTTTTTTATATTACTATCAATACTTCAAAATAATGGGATACGGGATAATTGTCTAGAACTTTTCAAAAGCTACCTTGATAAGCGCCGACAATGTGTTAAAATCAATGAAGCCTACAGTGAGTTCAGGGAAATTGAATGTGGTGTCTCTCAGGGTACGTTGCTAGGGCCTATTCTTTTCTCGAATGTGAATGGATTATTTTCAATACAGTCTGAAGAAAAAATAATCAGCTTTGAAGATGATACCATAATTCTTTATAAGGGACAAGACTGGACCAGTCTCAAACTCTCTGTGGAAGAAGATCTTTCCTTAATAAAACACTTTTTGACAACACATTACTAACAATCAATATTGAAAAAACATTTTTTACACCCCTTACCATATACTCACTTTGCCAAGTAACCTACAAATATCTTCTGTAAATATCATCAAATACCTTGGAATTATGATAGATACACATATGCGATGGGATCATCATGTGAATATGGTCAAATGACATTCTTGATCTGAAACAGAAAAAAAAATCAGTTTAGTGGAAAGTCACCTGAGCTACGGTCTTCTAGGATGGGGAGGAATATCTGAAACTTACCTACGTCCACTCAGGGTTATTCAAAAGCGTTTCCTTAAACTGATGTTATCCATCAAGATTTCCAAGTGAACGTTTATATGAAGAATCGGGTGTACTAGACGTCAGACATCTATATTTCAGAAAAAGCAATATCAAGCGAAATAAAAATAAAAATAATCTGGTCAAACTCACCCATAACTATAATACAAGGCGTCACATTCGATTTCAATGTCCTCGGACACAAAGATCCATTGGACAACAAAGCTATTGGGTACGAAATTGTACAATAGTCTACCTCTAGACATTCAGCAAAGTCGATTTATTTACTCATTCAAAAAGAAATTGGAAAACCTCATGAAAAATACCTCAACACTGAATCATGTGAGTAGACTGACTCAGTTGAAAGAGCTGATGAGTGTACTTTTGTGCTAGACATGAATCTTAATGATTCTCTTGATGCAAAACCAAACATTGTTCGTATTGCTCATTTCTGTATGATGAAAAAATAATTTGAATCAACAGAAGAGCTCGAAAACTCAATAATAAATTGCAAGAAGCGACTTTGCTTACTTTCTTGTTCATGTTTATTCTGATAGTGATAGTTTAGATGGCAAAGATTGCTCTACTCAATTTTTTGTTCAATTGAGAAATATGATCTAACCAGAAGAGATCATAGTCGATGGCGAGTCCCAGATATTTTGAAGTATTTGAGGTTTTTATTGACTTAGCATTCCCAATTTTTCCAATATTTTGTTTTATAAAGGTTTAGAAGAAGAGAATCAACTCATTATACTATTTATCATAATATTATCGTCGTAAATAAAATATTTATAATAATATTGTCCCCACTGATATTCCAAAAATTATTTTGAAATCGAAATAAATCAAAATTATGTTCTTGGTCAAGTTCGAAACGAAATGTGAATATCAAATGAGGAAAAAATTAAGGTTCCATAGTTCTGGCATGTAGTGTATATTATGTATAAATAAACTTCACTCATTTGTGAAGATACATTACGATGATTCAATATCAGAAGAGTCAGAAGAGTGTCACTTCAAAAATTGTCATTTGAGATAATGAAAGAAATAATGGCAAAGCGGAACATTATTTTCCTTTGATGATATGTAGATGCAATATGTTCGGAATTTATTTAAATTTCATCAACAAACACTATTCACTACAAAAAAGAGTTATATTTAGAAGGTCATCTAGTGCAGAATCGGAGTTTTTTCTCTTCTTCAGTACAGTCACAAATACACATTTCTGAAACCAAACAATTTTCATGTATCATGTATCCATGCTAAGAATTGCACGTTGAAAGGAAAGACCTCTTAACTCTTAGCTCTCACAAAATTCTACTTTCCAGGGAGACGACAGGTAGTTAACAGATTTTTGTTTCAGTTATCCCGTAAATAATCTTTCTTTTTACTGACTTATAATATATGATGGAATTGGCCGATGCTTAATGAAAGTCCATAACTAACGTAGGTATTCAAAAAAGACCTTATTGTGAGATTTTTACTAAACAGTTTTACAAAAACGCAACACGTATTTCGCCATACAATGGCTTCTTCGGACGTGTACCTCAAAACTAAGCGTTTTTTGATTACTGAGTGGATTTCTGCATATTCTGAGAATTTCAATATTCTCTTTCCGAATCTTTTTCTATTATAACGGAAGATACATGGTCATTTCCTCAAGGAATAAAACCAACTGAATATACTAATTTAAACAAATCGTGGTAAATACCGTTTGTATAGCGAGAACTCACGATATTCACGTTTGGATAAAAACCAGCTCATTTACATTGCAACTTTTACAGACAATTTTGATGTGAACTTGGAGAATTATGGCAACTTTTTATTTAGATATTGTGAGAAAGGATGTAACAGTAAATTCAAATTCCATTCCCGAGCTGTTGCATATTCAATTAGATAGCACCGGAAAGATGTTGACCTAAAGTCAAAAGCCATGTATTTCATCGGTTTTCTTGAAATGTTTTATGAACTTGGGCAATACTTGATGAATATCCGTGGTAAACATATTAAAATCGCGTCTTTCGCTATACAATATATTTCTCAGAAGTAGCTCTCCATCAATAAACAAAAAACTAATCTATCCAAGAAATATTCCCTTTATCATAATCAAATGTAAGACTTTATTCATGTAGTTGCCAAGGTGCAATTTCGCTAAATTTCAGTTCGTGTTCACAGAAAATTAGAACTGTAATTCGATTTGTAATTTTATTCAGAGTTATTAATGATTTGTGCTAACAGAGACTTTGTCAGTTAACTTGGAGAAAGATCACTAAAGAGAAGAAAATTTACTATGAAAGTCTCGCCTCCCGAATCTTTAGCAGTAATACTTATTGTTTCAATTGAGCGTTGAAAATGCATGTAAAAACGTGCTCTAATGCCCGATTTGGTCGCTTCAACAAAAACACATTTCAACTCATTGAATATGCATATGGAGGAATAAAAAAAATTGTTTGAAGGTAGCTGACAATGTTTCTTGGTGCATTTCATTAATTCGGACTTCCATTGACTGATATGATATAGATTTGAAATACAAGAAAAAATCTGTAAAAAATTAAAAAATCGAATAGCTGAAAAATTACAATTATATTAAGCAAAAAAACTGAAATTACAATGAAATAAAATAGAAGCAACAA
>NW_019289857.1:106039-145563 GCF_000500325.1 Leptinotarsa decemlineata | reverse complement strand
TCGTACCACTCGAAGAATCAGTTGGATTTTAAAATTGGATTCATTAAAATCCCGTTGATTAAAAATAAAAGGCACGAGAAGAAGAATTAACACCAACATCTGTCATGTATATTCATAAACGTCTTATACTGAAACAGTGCGTGATAATCTCAAATGATTACACAATTCAGTGAGAATTAAGAATCCCATTCTGCGCGCTTCCAGCGTACTGACAGCAAAAAATTATAAGCCTTCGTGCACAAAACTCATCGTTTCAGGGCAAAAAGGTTATTAGTTTTTATTCATAATAAAATAAAAGATTTACCGATAATGATGTAGCTTTATTTATGAGGCGACGATCTATATTCATCCAAGGATCCCTGTTGATTTGAATTATTATCTCAAACTGAATCAGTGATGTTATTTACGGTTATTTCATTGTTGATGGTATTGTGCACATCATTCAGAATAAGGCTTTCATGAATTTTCAATTTATTGAATGAGGAATTTTTGAAATCAACGTTTAAGTTTGTGAGGAAAAAGAGTGAGATATGGAAGGGGTTTGAAATTCCTCGTATTTCTCCCACAGAGTAGAGAAAGGTGATTTGTGTAATTTCTCTTGGAAGTTGTAACCTTATCGGTTATCGTGGAGCAGTATCGGACTTCTGTTGATCAGTGCCTGCTGCTGCTAATACAATTTTTGATACATTTCCTCGGTTTCCTTACAAAATGACTCTGCTGTGGGGGTTTGGCAGACAGATATAGTGAATCACAGTAGCCGCTAACCACCATCCGTTAACCATGTTCTTTTTTTGACGGCTTTTCGCCTTTGGGAAGTGCCTGGGTGGCTCATCGGTATCCAACCACTAGCCTGAACGTCTTCTGCTGTCGTTGAGGATCCACTATTCATGACACGTGACGATCCGATCCAAAATAAGGATCTTTTTGGTTCTGCAAAAACAAAGAAGAACAGCCCTTGAAAAGTGACAATATCCATCGTCCTAGAGTAGGTCGACCACTTCGCGGCTCATCTTCGAGGCTAAAACCTCCGGAACGAAATTTCGCAAATCAACGTCCAAGAGTGCGTGAATTCACAATCATTGCCAAATGTCTGGTTGATTTTTCGCGCTGAAAAGAGGCAAAAAATAAAAATTTTGACAAAAAATGAACAGCATCGATGTATACAGTACAAAATTCTATATCGATCAGTATACACCACAACTCAGGAGAAGGAATATTTATTGATATATGGAGCTTAAATCTGTTTAAAATCAGTTTTTCCGTTAATTTAGTTGTCGCCCCCATACGAACGACAACTCTCAGAAGTCGAAACTTGTGCGAACTAAGGACTAACGAGGTCTTACCTTGTAACGTGTGATTCCTAACACGGGTTGGACGATAGCAAGTGAAAATCGAGCGTTCAGCCTGAGGCTTGAACCATCGACTCACACATCGGCAGATTGACTGATTGAACAAAGCACCCACGTCGAATCATTTGGCTACCGACCGAGCTATAAAAAACACGTGACATTGAAGCGGATACAACTTTTGAAACAACTTAATATTTGTAAATATTGTTTATTCAGCTCATAATGAATGTATGCCACATTTTGTTATATGACCATGGCCTTAGCCCCCAAACTACAAAGAACGGTTTTTATAAGTTAGTTTCGATTTAATGTCACTTTCCCAAGCTTATCAAAATCAGAAACATATAGATATAATAGATATAGATTATACTACCTGATAAAATCTCTTACGTGCAAGTTAGATACAAATTCACTGATATCAGTTTATAATGCCAAATTTGACTCGATTATATATCATAACATTCCGGTCTGGGGACTAGCTACTGGATCAGATAGGATTTTTATAAAACAAATAGCACTGCTGAGATTGATATTTAATTTTAACTTAAGAACTTCATGGAGAGAGATATTCCAACGAAATAAAATATTGACAGTCGCAAGTCTGTACATTTCAAAAGTATTAACATATGTACATGAAAATAAAGAACTTCTCCAAACAAAAACAAAGATGCATAACTATAATATAAGAAGAAAAGATATGATCATAACACGAAAACATCATCACATAAAATATGAAAAATCTACTAATTTGGCCGGCATTCGAATGAAGAATCAACTGCCAAATGATATAAAGACATTTTATTTTATGAGAGAGGACATTGGCAGATCAAGATCTTCAGACGATGTGGTGTTGCAGGTTTTTTCCTGCAGCTAAAAAAGCAAATGCGCCACTGGAATCAATGAAGTTCAAATTTTAACTCAGTCTTTTCAGTAGGTTGGATTTAATCAAGTGTTCAAGAAACTCCTTCAGAATACGAAGTATTTTGTAATTTTTGTCTTCAATGTAGCGTCCTATCAATTACTGCAAACTTTTTTATGATTTATTCCAAATAATTTCAATGGGAACTTTCACATATATTTTCAGTTCAAAAGATTGACAATTATTCAAGATTCCCAAGGTAACTAGTTCGGGAAAAGTTATCAATCTTAGCAAACCCAGAACTAATGAGAATCTCGTTTCAGCTGTGAGAACCAGTTCAAATCTGCATATACTTCTTTTCGAGATGAAGAGATTAATATTTAGTTTACAAGAAAACTGTTATTACCTCTGATAAGTACCTTCCAGATGGTAATTTTATCGAGCATATCCTCAATGTATCACACTTTGTCCTATAATTACATAAGCTGAGGAAGAAATTTTATCTCAAATAATATGCATCAACTGAAGTTTGATAAAAATATCATATTCCGATGAACTTCGCAATGTCCTGGGGCTACAAAATTTCGTGTAGGCTCAGTGAAATTGTTTAAAGGGTGGTATGATGACAGGAATTGTTTTAAATATAATTTTCATAAAGAGCATTCGCGTCATGGAAATAATAATCCGTTTTTCATCAGTGGTTCAGAACTTTATCATCTCTTGGAATATACACACATTAATATGGCATTTTCCGCATTTTCTCAACTATTGAGACTTCTCAAAATAATTCTAATAACTATTTTCATAAATTTCAGTAGTTTGCCGAAAGATTCGAAAGAAAACTTTTGCAATTTATTCAGTGTTCATATAGAAGTATTTGTTTCGAAAGAATTTTTTTCTTTCGTGTAATTCAATGTTTATATGAAAGTAGCTGTTACAGGAGGACTTTCTTTCAGTTTGTGTCTGAAAGTTACTTTTTTGCATGATCTACACATCCATGTATAGAGTTACTTATTTTCAAATTGAATACTTCCTTCCTTTCTTTGGATGATTCCCTCATCCTTTTTTTGTATCAAGATGGAGTAGTAGAAAGCCAAAAACTTTCTTCCCCAAAAATATAACCCCTTCAACTTGGAACACTGTTCCGAACCAGAAAACTATACACACCTCAGCAAATTTCGATGCTCTATAAAGCTCAGATAAGATCTTCTTTGGAGTATTGTTCTCATGTATGGAGCTCTGCCCCTAAACATACCCTGAAGTTGCTGGATTCCATCCAGAAAAGAGCCATCTGCCTGATTGGAGACACAATGATCACTTGCAACCTTGATAGTCTGGAACATCGAAGAAAGGTTGGAGATTTGTCTCTTTTCTATAGATACTTTCACGGGAAGTGTTCAAGTGACTTGGCACATTTTATTCCACCAAGAGCGGTACATATCAGAAAAAAGTGACGGACTGTGACAATGTGAATCACTACTTTCGCACAGGCACCGCTCTAAGAGCGCCTCACGAATTTTTCTGTGGTGCTTGTGTTTTGTCCTTGAAAAAATTCCTAAATTGACTTTATTGACCTTTTACTAGTTTCAACCGAAAAATAGACCGCAAAAACATTTGCTTCCAAAATTCTGTGAACTAGAAAGATTTTCCATTATGACGATTGAAGACCGAGTGTGATTCATATATAACGTTCACCTTGAGCTATTTTTAATGGACAGCACGTTTTACCTTTGTAAAAATTGTAAAAAATTCTTCATTTCTATACACCAATGAACAATTAGTACCGCCAAACAATATCATTATTAAATCAATTAGATTCAATTCACTTATCCATAAAGTGCATATAAAGATGCATAATAACCATATCATCACTTTCATACACTTTTAATTAAGTTTAAAAAGCAATAAAACATAAGTGATTATATACGTTTTTAACAAATTGGAATTATATTATAAATCGTTGTAATTATTCGTTCGTTTTGGAATAAATAAAACTACAAAGCGTTTCACAATGAGAATTATATAATTTTTAATTCACTGAAAAATTGCTGGTAACTGTAAGTATAATTCCAAATGCAACTTGTCTCTGTATGAATTTGCTATTTTCATCGCTAGGTTGGTTCGAAATATCCATAATTAATTGAAGATGAAATACGGCAATACTGTATAATTTTGTCAAACAGCACCGATTTGCACAAAAATTTCGACTTAGTTTCTATTAGGGGGTGAAAAATTGTTCATTGAAAATAAGGCGGAAAAGATAGAACGACGAATTCTAAGAACTTTTGTTCCATTCAACAGGCTATTACTCCTTTTGTATTTGGTCTATATTCACTATGAACTCACCATTATTTTCAATTTCCATGGGCTAAACTTTAACTGGTAATTATTTTTTATAAAATACTTACCTTTTGATTTGATACAGAAAAACCATCTGGAAACGTGGGGATTGAAAAATTAACACTTCTG
Source organism: Leptinotarsa decemlineata (assembly GCF_000500325.1). Taxonomy (NCBI): domain Eukaryota; kingdom Metazoa; phylum Arthropoda; class Insecta; order Coleoptera; family Chrysomelidae; genus Leptinotarsa; species Leptinotarsa decemlineata. The sequence continues at coordinate 140,886 of NW_019289857.1, read as the reverse complement.
ACTATCAGAGAAGAAAATTTGCCTAGAATCAATCAATCTATCAAGTCTCGAACTCATTTCCAATGGATAAAGGTCATTGACTGGACTAATTAATTACAATAGTGAATACAAGGAACTATTTGTTTATGGACAATAAGTTAAATCGTACCGAATTGATGCAGTGACCACAATGAATTGTAAAAATCGTTCATGGTTGAAAGTTTCTTCTGTAACTTCTTTTGGTGTAAATGAACTTTTTCACCGTTATGCTCTCAAATAAGATGGGTCAGACATCATGCAAGGTTCTTGAGTCTACCACTTAATTATCGAATAACAGGAGTCTATCCGTTTCCATAAATCTTTAACGGGCACAGAAATTACATTCGAGCCGCACTAAGATATACTTTTATAATCGCTGAGTTAATTTTCCGCCTATTTGTCCGGCACATTGACACGAAACGGTATTTGAAGATTCAATATTTTTATTGAACACGTATAGATAATTGTCAAGGTATTGCTTTTTTCTGTTTACTAACTAATGTTAGCCCGGTAGAAGAACATTTTTACCTACAATAAAAAATAAAAGATATAATATTTTAAGTATGGCTAATTGACCTAGTTGCAGTTCTCGCTGTTCTGGTTTAAATGCCAATAAAACCTTTTCATAATATAAGGATGTAGGCCGTGTTCCTCTTTGGTTATAGTCTCCAACGTTTCAACTGCAACTGCGGCAGTCATCTTCAGTGTCGTACCACTCGAAGAATCCCTGAGCTACATAGAGGAGATCTTTCCACAAGATATCAACTTATTTCGACATTCACTAACGACAACTTATTTTCAATGGAATAAAACCTTCTATGAAAAAGTTGATAGAGTCGCCATGGGCAGTCCACTTAGCCTAATAGTGGCAAATTTCTACATAAAAAAAATCGAAGAAAGAGCCATTCAAACCTCAGAAAAGCGACTGAAGCACTGCTTGAGGTATGTAGATGACACGCTCGTTGTTTGGAGCCATGATAAGAAGAACTTCAGAACTTCCTAAATCATCTGAGTAGGTTTCATCCAATCCAATCCAGTTCACCATGGAATTAGAAGAAAACCTCCAAATTCCATTTCTTGATGTTTTAGTCATCAACACCGTAGTGAACAGAGCTTTGAGAATATGTGAAGAAAGGTACGTCGACGGCGATATAAAACACCTAACAACTGTGGTACAAGCGAACGGCTACGACAGAAAAGACATAATCCGCGCTACGCATCCAAGGGAAAAAAGAGAAGGACCAACGAAGAAAATATCGAAGTATCCGAGATCGGCAAAGAACAGCAGAGATCCACTCAAATCAGCAGGAGATTACAGGGTTCCATGTAACTGTGGTACTCGGCTATTCGGGCACAAGCGTAGTTGCCGATTGGAACAAACCGAAAAGTCTGCAGTAGCATATGCACTGTCCGACAGAGAACACAAGATGCTGTTCGAAAATACCGAGAGGCTAGTAACGTCAAATTATTATTTAACAAAAATGTATTTGGAAGCCATAGAAATACACAAACATCAAGAGAACTTCAATAGAAAGGAAGAGAGACACGCCATTGAAAAACGCCGAAACGAAGTCAAGTTATACAAATCGCGCAGGAAGTATGAACGACCCCCACATTAGTGAAAGTGCGCGGATATTCAGCTCTATAAATGAATCGGCAGAAATGAGAGCTTCAGTTTCAGTTGACACGTCAAAAAGAGTAGGTACTTCGACAACGCCACTGAAGATGACTGCCTTGCAGTCGAAACATTCGGAGATTATAAACAAAGAAGACCACGGCAAAACCCGGAAGTCAATCAAAACTTTTTCATTTATCCTTACTCCATAGATTAGGAAATATTTTCTTGATATCTAAAGGAGAAACAATAGAGATCAATTTGTGTTGATTCCAAGAAAGAAAAACCTGCTATTATAAGCCATGTCATGTTGGTATAACTAATAAATCTCCTGGCATCGACAAAACTCGAGAAGTTGAGTGTACTCACAAATCTCGTGCTATGAATCGCACGTTGTAATGAAGGAAACCATTAATCCTCAACTCGCACAAGTTTAGATTCCTGAAAGTGGTCGTTCGTAGAGGAGCGACAGCTGGTTTCGAAATGTACTATTGAACATGTCTACTTTCATTTTTCACGAATATAGGTGCTCTTTATTTACCAATCAATAAATAACTGAGGGTTGAAAGTATGGGTGACTTAGTGATTCTTTGATTTCAGAGCGAGTATGCAATACCAAACTACACAGGACGAAGGTCGGTGTCATCCCTCAACCACACACTGCCTTGGCAAGAAAGACCACCTCCCACACCGGTGTCATGCATTGGAATGGAACACAAATCGTCCAGGGGAAAACTATGTTCCATAGCTCTAGCCATAGCATCTTTCGTAGTCTTAGTAGCGGTCCTAGCAGTTGCTGGGCTCGCTTTGTATATGGGTGTATTGCACACTGAAACGCCAAATGGTGAGTACTCTGCATTTTTGAAGCATTTTGTTGTACAACAAATCTCATTTGGAAAATATTGTCATGTCTACAGTATATGTATTCAATATGGGAGATCGACAAGTCAAGTTTCTTTGTAAGATGCCAAGTTGTGAAAGGAACTCATTGCAAAACTTTCCATTCTCTAAACTAACGTGTCATCCCTCATTCATTTCAGATAGAAATAGAGGTCGAGTGATAATACAAACAGCTTTCGAATTTTCATCCATTGTTGCTTTGCGATGCTTTGTGATACTTAACTTCGAAATGCCAAAAATACGTTTTCCGAAAAATTTAACACTTCAATTCATTTTTGATGGTGGTTGCAAGAAATATGTGAAAATTTTCATTTTTTTCAGCACTACTTACCTTTAGCTGTAGCGCCAAAGTTCTTAGAGGAGATAGATTCGTGGGGGCTTTACCGGAGAAGGCCCGTAGGTACAAAAGACAATTCGAATTACTATACCAAAGGAGTATACTAGGAAAGGCATTCATTTCGTGTGCCGTTGACAAATTTGGAAACGACACTGTGACCATTTATTACAAACTAGCGTTTAATCGGATGAAGTTGACAAGGTTAGGGTGAGTTTCTTTATTGTTTCGTATTATCTCAACCTTTTATGATTTCAGGAATGTTTCCAATATAGAAAAGGCTATTAAAGATATCTTACTGACGGATGCCATATCAAGAAATTCTGTTTTCAAGAACGTACGCTTTGACCCTAAACATATAAGTGTTAGACAAATTTTAAGTAACGAAATTCCTCAACAACCCTCTCCAGTTTCATCTTCCCATGTAGTCCCTACTGACTCAAGGAAAGTAGTAGTAACAACAAAACCAAGCGTTGTTTTGAGACCTAGTAACAAGACAACTACATCTCATGCTCACATTCCGAAGAAACCGATAGTTATAGATGATTTAGAAAATATCAAAGAGGAAGATTTGCCAGTTATTCAGGGTTCGTTTAAAATAAGCAAAACAGATGCTGATATTACCGAGAAAAAGACTGAACAATCCACAAGCAAGCCAAAAATTTCCGAAAAAACAACCACATCTTCTGTAAAAAAATCGACGTTCAAAGAATCATCAGTCACTAGTGCTCTCTATAAAATAGCAGCCGTTGAAAAAGTTACAAAGCAACCAGGAACATCTACCACCAAGCAAAGTACTTCTGTGTCCCCCACCACTCTCAAAATTTCAACTACATCATCTACTCCCAAAGTTGAAATGACCCCAGTGGTGACCTCTTCCTCGCCTGTATTTGTCGTAAACCCGTTCGACGAAGCTCCTTGGATACCGATTTTACCTAATATGTCACCAGTCACTGAAAGATCCTCTCAAATTTTATCAAATCAATATTTCTTCAATCCAACGTACCCACCGATTTCTGGTGACCAGCCTACATATACTAGTTTTACGAATCCTGGGTTATCACTGAATTTCAACGAAGCAGAAAAGCTTGGTTCTACCAGTTTGAAAAGTCATCCCATTCCTGTGAATAAAATACCATCCACCGAACCTTCTGTATCTCCTCCAGTCCAAAATGATGAGCGTCTCGATGATTCAGTTAGTAAAACACCAACTTCCAGTGTTGAGCAGCCGAATTTCGTGGAAATCAAAACGTTTGAGTATGTACCCAATAGAAAGAAGGATGTGGAGCATAGAAAGGAAGAAATGTTGAAGAACATATCTTCTATTTTTCATACTCTAGCAGCTTCACTTGATAATCCCAGTGTCAACTTCTCGTCCAATGACTTTTCCTCCAGTGAAGCTAGTCCGAAAGAAGAGCAGTTTTCTGGACAAGGACAGGTTGAGGTTGTAGTTGATGATGTCGATGAATTGATGTTACACACAACCAGGAATCCCCTGGTGACTTTGTTACCAGTAAAATCTAACTCAGGAATTGGTAGACCATTCAGAAAAAGACCTTTCAAATCAGGAGAAGATAATTTTTCTACAGAAAATCGTAGTTTCCCGAGCCATCCTTTTTATGCGAACTCCAATTCAGCAAGTAGCGTGATAGAAACGAAGAACAATAACAAACCTGATTTTCAAATAATGGGAGTACTGAATTTCATACCAGAGAAAAGCGTTGAAAGTAACCAAGATGCTCAATCTGACATAGTGAGATATCCTAAAATGGACCTGGACCTCTCCTTGAAGGAGCCATTGAATGATGGCGAATCATTCGTTTTCGTGACAAACTCTTCAGAATCAACAATGAATAATTCAAATATCTTAACGATGGAAGAAATAAAAAAATTGTCTGAGATCAGCAAAATAATCGACAATTCAACTGTTTTTGAAAAGGAGCCTACAATTTCGAATAAGGCAATTTCCTCTAGTCACAGTACTAGCCTGAATGGGATACAGATAATGACGAAACCGTTCAATAAGATTAATTTGTCAGAGAGTGGAAGTTATTTGAATCTAAACGTATCAGGTATGTAAGAGATAATTTTTCAAGTAGGTAGTGAACTTCAATAAGCAATCAAACCCTCTTTTTATCGAGATTTTGAGGGTTTTCAGCTCTTTACAAACTGAAAAGAGTTCAGTAGATAGCTAGCCTATTTGAAGTACTTGAAAGGAAATTGAAAATAACCACGTACTATTTTTTCAATGAAAGGAAGTACAGCGTAAGCATTTATTTGTTAATAACAAATTATTCATTGAATAAACATTAAAAATTTATCAATGATCCTCTTTCATTTTTTATTGCACTTGTTGATCAACAATTTATTTTCGTCAGAAAATAGTAATAATTGTAATAAAAATTGTAATAAATAAATTGCCATTCGTGTTGGATGGTTGGGGGTATAGCCATATTCACTATTGGTAAATTTAATTTCTGATTTTAACATTAAAAAACTGGGTCAGATGATTAATATTTTTATGGTGGATATCGTTTATATTGATGGTCGGAACTGTGTTTATTTTAGATTGTACAAATTCTTCTGTAATTTGTGGTGATGGAAAATGTCTGCCAGAAACGACCAAATGCAACCAACTTATAGACTGTAACGATGGAAAAGACGAACAAAATTGTAATTGTGCCGATCATCTCAAATCGCAATTCTTAATCGGCAAAATATGCGATGGTGTGGTAGATTGTTGGGATTATTCGGATGAATAACATTTTTTTGAATTTTAACATTGTTGTTATGAGAATTCTATACTGTAACATATCTTTTTGCAATAAAATAATTTTCGATTTACCAAAACCAGCAAAAATCGTTCTATTCCGTCTTTACCAAAACAATGGGTTCTTTTAGTGGAAAAAATACAGATATACTCGAAGAAGTCTTTTGCACATAAAACGACTAAATAAATATCAAATTGCTGGTTCAAACAGATAATAAAACATCATAAAATAGAAAAAAAAGTTATCGAAAATCATTTAAAAAAAAGTTACAGGTCATCAACATTTGCCATTTCTACGCAAGATTTATAGTTCATTTCTGCATGGTCCAGACATACGTCAAACGACAACTGATTTGAGATGTGAATATGAGAGTGGAGGCTATATGCGGAAGCTACTGAATATATCCTACGCTGGGGCGCCAGTTTCGAAAATTTTCTATGGCTGGGGTATGTCACACCCCACGTGTCGGACGCAGGGTTAAGGTCGATTCAAACACATCAGTCCCGTCATGTCACAGTTCCGGCGCCGAACGGAACAATCCGTCATAAAAAATAATTTTTAATAGAAATATGCCACCGGCGTTCACATTTATCCGTTTCTAAGCAGACAGGTTTCGACCCGTCTACCGTCCGACCGATTTTATAATCTCCGCGACGATATTTTTTGGTTTGTCAGGAAACATGTTGGGCGGTTCAAGTGAGTATGAGAAAATATAATGTTATATATGATTTGTCGCATGCAAAATGTATGGACATTAATATCCATACATTTCAATATTTAGAAATACAGTGTCGCGTATTTTTCGATATCTCTTTTTTTCCATGCGTCATGAATCCATTTCCGTCTTTTTACTTGGTTTGCTTCAGCTTCTTCTTCGTCCAAACATATAGCTATTCTATGCTAGCTAAACATATGCTAATTCTTTATCCGAGAAACTTGCCATCTGCTCAATAGATTGGTCGCTGATGCATTCCGTGTGTGTACGAACAGACGAAACAAATAGTTCTGTGACGGGACGGTACCCGTTCGGTGCCGGAACTGTGACGGGACTGATCGTTTTTGAATCGACCTTTATCCCGTGTATGAGTCGCAAACATGAATTTTGAATTAATAATAATAATCTTTATTCAATCCTTACAGATCACATACAGCACGATATAGGATACGTCACAAATAAAAAACCGTGTGATAATAGACAAATTTACAATTAACAATATTAAAATATCACAATTTAATAGATTTGTTCACATATACATGAAAACATGTATAACATTTATATTCAAACATATGAGCAAACACATTTTCATTTTGCATCAAGAAATTCTTTGATACTGTAGTAACATTTGTCTTGCAAATATATTTTCAATTTCGATTTGAAGACTTTTTTTTTTCTCTCATTGATTCGGCCGTTACTTGATGAAGATCCATAGTAAATTCACAAACTACACCTAAACGATTTGATCTCCACAAACTTTATTGAAAAAATATATCACAACATGTTTCGCTAAACATTAGCTTTTTCAAGTGATTANCGTTACGCTAGTTGCACACACATCTATTAAATGAACTTGAACTGTCACTCCAGCATTTATATGCTTCACTATTCAAAAGCCCATCATCACATTCACTTATTTTTCATTTTATTTTAGAGTGGTGCCAACCTGATCAATACGTTTGCAGCAATTCCAAAATGTGTATCGACGAGGATAAGATTTGTAATGGTTTCCGAGATTGTCCACAAGGAGATGATGAAAGACAATGTGTGACCATAGCAGCTGACATCGAATCTGCAGATAAATTTCCCTATTACTCTGAAGGTGAACTTTAATCAATGAACACCGAACAATTATCTAACCACAGTTTTTAGGTTACTTAATGGTGAGGAAATATGGAAAATGGGGTAAACTTTGTATAGACAACTTCGAAAATGTCGTCACCTTATCGCACATTTCTTGGCAAATTCCAGACCTTGGAAAAGCTGTTTGTAAATCCATGACGTACCAGTAAGTTTTTTCATAGTATACCCTTAACTCTTCCAACTCAATCCATTGAAAACACTTTCCCAACACCAGAACAAAAATTACGGTCTCTCGACGCACGTTTCGCTAACCAAGTTAACATCCTCAGGAGTTCATTATGAATATATTTTACTACTTTGTTAGTATTTTTATATCCTTGTGGCATAACTACTACCTGTTAGTTTCACCTAACAACACCGGTTATTATTATATAACTACTACCTTTTATTGATCCTATGCTAAACTACCTGTTTTTTTAATGCCTCTAATTTGTTATGTATTTCCTCTATGTGAGATGTGAGCATCTCTAATATTTATGGTTTTTGATTTAGAATTATTACGTATAAGACCAAACACAGGACTGTTCGAAATAGGACCTTTGTCGCTATTTATAGAACTCATTCGGAACTTTTCGATTTGCAAGCTTTCGAAGGCACCCAGAAACCGTTCTCAACAAGTTTAAACATTTCTTGCTAATTCTATGGTCGTTCTCTATGGCATGTTGAGCGACACTAGATTTCTCCGGTCTATGAAACCGAACATGCGAAACATGTTCCTTGTAGCGAGATAATATAGTCCGTTTGGTTTGACCAACATATTTCTTATCACAATCCTCCAGTATGTTGTTTCTGGAGATGATTTCTACTCAATAAATGTTTGAAATTTCACTAGTCAAGGAATAACTAATATAATACAGTGTGTTCCAAATTGAATGTAGTATTTAAAGAATTCATTTCACCCAAACCAGAATCAAAATACTGTCTCTGGGCGTGCGTTTCATCAATCGAATTAGCTTCAACAAGATATGATAGGGACTGAGTTTCTATATCTAGATAGATCTAATCATATACATTATTACCTCAGGTAATGAGGGTCAATCGAGGTTCAATAAGTGAATACTGTTTAATGTAGGATAAAGAAAATAACTTTTGTCTGACTTGAGTTTAAGTCACGTTTAACAAACCGAAACCGGTTGTAACAATAATAAAAAACTTGTCAGAAATCAGACAAAAGTTATTTCCTTTATCCTATATTCACTATGAATTTCTACAAAATAATGAATCGAAAAACCTAGTACTGTTTAATTCGTAATAACATCTCAGCTCAAAATTCATATGTTGGGAATGGGACTTTTACCGTCGCATCGTTCATAGATCTCATTCCACATTTTTCGATTTCTAAATTCTCAAAGGCGTCTGAAAACTTGTTGTCATGTACCGGTTTAAATAATTTCAAGCTTCCCCACTTATTCTGTATCCGCTCTCTAAGGCATGTTGAGCGACAGTAGATTCCTCTGGTCTATAAAAACGAATATGTGAAACATGTTCCTTGAATCGCGTTATTATAGTACGCTTAGTTTGACCAACATACTTTTTCCTCATAGCTCATTTCGTAAATCCCAAACTTTTTTCCTTCTTTTCATCACCTTCGTCCATCGAATTATTTAACATTCATTGGAGTGTAGCCACATTTATAATGATTTTTTTAATTGGTCCAAACTATTGAAGAATTAAGTGTACCTAAAAGTTTCAAAACTGCTAGTAGACTCCAACAAATGTTGGGCAAGCCGACATATTTATGAAGAACTATAAAGGTCCATTCGGTCGGTAGCCGATCGGTTCGACGTGGGTGCTTTGTTCTTACACTCGAATTGACCGCCGTGTTGGTCGATGGTTCAAGCCCCAACCTGAACGCTCGATTTTCACTTGCTATCGTCCAACCCGTGTTAGGAATCACATGTTAAAAAGTAAGACCTCGTTAATCCTTAGCTTGCACAAGTTTCTACTTCTGAGGGTTGTCGTTCGTAGGGGTGCGACAGCTGGTTAACGGAAAAACAGATTTTTAAACAGATTCCAAACAACCCCGTTCACCCTTATACATGATAATTAGAAATAGAAACCAGCTAACATAACAGGTAGTCAATAATATGTCACTTAGGATTTGAATTCATGAATAAATTGTGTGTATTTTCTATAATGTTATCCAATTTGGTACTGAAGAGCCTTGGGGCAAGTGTCTTAAGGCGAAACATCGGTGTATACCAGTGAGGGTGACAGTGTTCCATGTAAGTGCAATTTATTACCATTCATTCAAAGTAGAACTCATGTTTAACACCAAATCAACACATTCATTCAACCTCATTTGATGACTCCTATTATTTGAGGTAATGATGTATTCGAGTGGAGTTTGTAGAATCTCAATCTCTCTATCATGTTCTGATGTTAACTTGGTTAGAGAAACGTGGGTGGAGAAACAGTGTTTTCGTTCCGGTGTGTGAAACGTTTTTTCTTTAGATTAAGTTTACGCTATAGCGTAACCTCTATAGAGGTTTCAAACTAGCTCCTCCTTGTTTTGCTTTTACATGTCAAAAAAAAATATATCGCTGTATCTAAACGTATTTCTCATGTATTATTTTTCATTTGCTGTTTTCAGAACTATGGCTTCTATAAAAACAGTGACGGAACACCGAAAGGATAAAAAGGAAGCGGAATACTTCGAATTGACGTACTCCTTCCAGAACGAGACGAAGTCCAATTTGTCCTTCAAAAAGTCGTCATGTAGCGATAAGAAGACGGTGAAGGTAGAATGCCAGTCTCTCGAATGCGGTGCCCGTCCACAGGCTGTCAAACATATTGCTAGGTAAATATACTCTTGAGGTTGCCGCCTTGAAAATTGTTTGAATAATTCCTGCATTTGGTACATTTTTTATTTAAGTTGTATTTTACGATTTTTGAAACAGGCAATACAACGAGGAACGCGAGGCTCAGTCAATATTTTATCTATATTCTGATCTTTGAGGTTTTTATGTGTTTGCGCCCCTGATGAAAAACAAATATGAATGTTCAAGTTTTATTCGATTTTAACGGTGGGCTGACGTGGGAAAAAGGCAACATTCACACTCAAATAATGGACATCATCCACTTTGAATCTCAAAAGAAATCTGTATTCAAACATTCATAATCAAATAACAGATTTAAAAGAAAACTAACATTGAAAAATCACAAAAAATTACATACAAATATAGAGTTGAAAACTAACACTCCGAAACCGATCAACCGAGAAAAAGTTTGGCGGTATGTTGAATTTGTATTACGGTTTCTCGGAATTTGTTAACTATCGATGGCTCAAGTAATGGTTCCTCAATGTTTAAATCTTTACCAATTTGAAAAATACCCAAATGCAACTAGATGCATAATCGAATTGGTATAGTCAACAGTGACAGCTCGTGCATTGGAGAACAGGGGAGGCTTAAGTCGTATAGACTATATACACACAGAAAAGCCCGCCGGAGGCGCGAAAATTTTTATGTTGTTGCACGCTTTGCTTGATACTAAAGTTAGGGCATGGACATGGGCGTAAAAAGTGCATGAGGAGCTATGGACTTTATTTTAATTTGTAAACCATTTAAATGGCTGGCCATGACCGCAGCCCCATCATAGGTTTGCGCAATTAACTTTTGCCTAAAATTATAGGTGTCACATGTACGAATTGAAAAATTAAACAAATCATCAGCTGTACGCCCAGATGAAACATAATGAAAACCCATAAAACGTTCTACCACATTACCATCTTTGACATATCTAAAAACGATTGAAAGTTGTGATGTACAGGTAATATCGGTAGTTTCATCAATTTCCCATGCAAAAAAAGAAACACTTTCAATCTCCTTGCTTATATTTTCCTTAATAACATATGCCACACTGTCTATAATAAGCCCATTTTGGATGTTTTTTGAGGTGCCCGAAAAAACGTTACCGTTTGAAAAAGTGCCAAATTGTGAATCATATTTGCCCCATAACACGAGGTGAATTTTTGAAATCGGAGTATCCTATTTTAGACCACGTTTGGTATTCGGTTTGTACGGAAAATAAAACACAGGGTCAACAAAAAAGTTTTTCTCGTTTAATGGAGCCGGTTAACCAATCGCATTTATCGTACCAACTAATATCAAATCCTTGATTTTGTCGATTATGTGACGATTTAATTGAAATCAAATTTGGTTGAGGCCTTCCCAGAGTTTTAATAATGTAAAATTTATTATCATAAGATAAAGACTTAAAATTATTTGTCAGCAACCAATCGACTATATCGTCAGATTTTTTAATTTCATCCAACTTATCCATAATAAATAAGAAATTCTTCTACAAAAAATCATATCTTCAACGATGAGTTCAAAATTTTGTACATAGAAAATAAAGGTTTGAAACTGAATCATTTGGAAGCAATGGAAATTAATAAACTTAAAAATTCAAAAATTCTAATGAATGACCACCTAGATATGAACAGATCGCCATTATTGAACTTGTTTTCTTAAAAACCGAGAAAGAATTATTATTGATATAGATGTAAGGTAATATGCTTCAGGTGATCATAATTGAACAGGTACCTTAGGTAGAGGTTTAGGTAATTTTTTGGAGGTAGTCTCAATTATGGTTACCTATAGTACATAAATATTAATGTAAGAACAACTAGAAGTATTCAAATCACTTGACAAAGCTACTGTGCTAGCGAAACATGTTGTGATATATTTTTCACATAAAGTTTGTGGAGATCAAATCTTGAGGTGTAGTTTTTGAAATTTCATTCTATAAAGTTGTTGAATTGACGAAATATCATTGAATACTATTCTATGAAAATAACGTACTCATTATATCCAAAAACAAATATTTTCAGATGAAAGTCATGAATACATACTATACGATTAAATCTATAAGCTGTTTTATAAGAAATCAGTCTTGAAATAACACAAGTTTGAGTTACTAACAACGTCAATCTTAAAATATTTCCTTATAATCTGTTTGTATGGAAATGAAACATTCTGTTTGTAACGTTTCTAAAATATAAGTAGTATTAGTAGTAGTAGAAGAATAGATTTTTCTGAAAAATGAGCATTTTCATCTATCACGAAAAAAAATCATGAAATATGCGATATACTCATGATTTTTAATGTATTAATTATCCAGAAAAAGTTTTTATGTTACATCCCATCTTTCAGAAATTCATATTTTCATATAGGATAGAAATATTTTTTACATTCCTGAAATTAGGTCATCGAAGTGGTTTTGAGTACAATTCTGGATTACCAAAAATACGTATTACCGTCAGTTTGAAGAAGATTACTTGATATTAGACATATTTATAATGTTGAAATATTTCAATCAATGAAAAATTGTATATATGATATCCAATAACTAACGTCATCAAGATGACGATTATTCATAGGTATACATGATTTGAAAATCATTTCTGTGATCACCTCATTACAAACATAGTTGTTTAGAACTATTCTATCTATCTGCACACGTCTTGTATGACAGATATTTTGCAAATACACTGTTTACTGGGAAACCTCTTGGTTAGTGAATTCCATTCATAACAAGCTCAGAAGTCTTCAGGAAAGTTGGTGCTGGCGAATAATTAACGTGTGGCTTTTAGCACAGTTGATGTTGGTTAGTTAATTATTGTTTTTTTATATTTCTCTTGAAAACTAAACTCATTGTCTGTACTACTAGAAAAGTTTTCTGATCGTTATGTTGAAATGGAGAAGTCAGTTTTGAATATCTAAAATTCAATTGACCACCTTCACAAAACACGTTTTTTTGAATAAACCACTGAGACCGACGAGATAATTATTGCGACCAGAATATCTTGAGAAATATTTTTTCCTATTCCCCACTTAATCCTCATTAAGCCTAAGGATTAAGTGGGGAATGGGAAAAAATACCAGTGGGGTCCAAACAGAACTGGCTGGTATCTCAATCGCCACAAAAGAAATAACCAGGAAAAGAATTTCTGACAAAAACATAACAATCTGCACTGACAGCAGACAAGCCCTGTTAGCCTTGAACAGACAACGTGTAACCTCAGGGTTAGCACTAGAGTGTCACCAAGATTTAGCCAAAGCCTCGGTAGATAATAACATTATCCTGAGGTGGGTTAAAGGGCACGACAGGAGTAAAGGTAATCGCATTGTCGACTCTTTAGCCAAGGAAGCGGCTGGACTAAGAATTTTAGGACCAAGTGGCACCCACGGCCTGATGACTTCGACAATTGCGAAACTAGTCAAATGTTACATCCATGCTCAATTCCTAAAGAGATGGGATGGAATCAAAGGATGCAATCTTGCCAGGATCACCTTGGGCGACCCTGGGAAGCTGGCGCCGAAGAAATATCTGGCAATGACTAGGAAAAATCTACGCCTAACAGTAGGATTTCTGACTGGCCACTGTCAACTAAGGAAACACCTCCATAATATGGGGCTGGTGGACACACCTCTATGCAGGATGTGTAAACAGGAAGATGAGACTGTCAGGCATGTCCTATGCGAGTGCCCGGAGTTATCGTCAATAAGAGAGTGTGTGTTCGACGAGTCTTGGCCTACACCTGCCGATATAGAGGAGATGTCTCCTAGTGACCTGTCCACGTTCCTGGAAAGGACAGGATGGACGATGACCTAGGAAGACAACTCCTTGGGAGGATGTACAATGGGTCACATGCGTGGCCTAAGTGCTGTGAGCTTACACTCACCCTCCCTACTCTATAGATTCAGACAGATCTTAAGATATATGATGGAATTGGCCGATACTTGATGAAAATTCATAACTAACGTATTCAAAAAACACTTCATTGGAAAATGTTCACTAGACAGTATTACAAGAATGCAACACGTGTTTCGCCTGTTTACAGTAAAGACACTTCTGAAGAAGCCATTTTTTGGAGAAACACGTGTTTTGTAAAATTGTTCAGTGAAAATCTTACAATAAAGTGTTTTTGAATACGTTAGAATATCTCAAAATATTTTCTATACTAAAACTACTCATACACTTTTAAGGGTGGTTGGTGGTGGTAATGCAGGACTGGGAGCTTGGCCGTGGCAAGCAGCTCTTTATAAAGAGGGTGAATTCCAATGTGGAGGTACTCTGTTATCAGATCGATGGTTAGTTTCTGCTGGACACTGCTTTTACCAGTAAGTATTAACTTTGCACTCTATTTCACAAATTTAAACTGATGTGAATGGTTTTTACCTAAATTTTCAGTTCCCAGGAAGAATACTGGGTTGCCAGACTGGGTGCTCTTAGACGAGGCACTTCCTTACCGTCCCCTTACGAACAGCTGAGACCAGTCATAAAAATATTGGTCCATCCTGGATATGTCGATTCGGGATTCATTAACGATATTTCTCTTCTTCAACTCGAATCTCCAGTTGTTTTCAGCGACTACGTTAGGCCAGTATGTTTGCCGCCTCCACAGCAAGGCCCCGAAGATGGCCAGCTATGTACAATAGTCGGATGGGGGCAACTGTTTGAAGTTGGAAGAATATTCCGTAAGTATAAATTACAAAACAACATCATGGATAAAATATTATTCACACACATGAACACCATTTGTCAATATTTCTCCAACACAAGTATTTTTGCCGGAATTATGCCAGATATATTTTTGGGATATCACGAAATTGACGGTGCTCCTAATGGTGGAAAATAATTTAGGTGAACTTCTCGAAAATGTGACAGAACCAATTTATGGTAAAAGTATGACGGTGTCACATCTCACTACTTACTCGAGGTAGGTTGCATCATCACTATAAACATTGGTGGATTGGCCACGGGCGAGATGCACCACAAAAATGACCACCCTGTACTCCTGTACACAGTTTGGATGATTATACTTACGGGAGGGTTTTATGAAGATTTTATATATCTAAAAATATCCAGTGAAAATGAGCGTTATATTGTATTTTTTATGATAATCACAATGTATGATGAACACAATATAAGAGAATGGAACAGAAATACAAAACAAATATCACCCTCTACGTGAGGTGAGGGTGACATTTTTGAGATTTGATTTAACAAAAGCTGTATTTCAATGCAGTTTTTCATTTTTTTGGACATTCGAATTAATATTTGGGGGAAAACTCACTGCATAACAAAATCTCAAGAACGGTTGATGCGAACAGATATATACATTTTATAGCTTAAATCATCTTGAGCTTTGAAAAACCATTAAAATTTCAGCAATCCTGCCTGTGGCATCGGCATATGAGAATATTATCCGATCCCTCATCTCTACGCCTGTGGAAAATCCACCTCAAAAACTAGTAATTGGCGTAAAGAGGCATTATCTGGAATTGTTTTGGAAAATATACCACCTTGTATGATTATCATAAAATATCAATTTTCAAATTCAACATCCTGTATTTTTACAAAGTAAGCTACATCTTTTTTTCTCACGATGTGATGGACTAAGGTGTATATACTCTCTTTTCTGGAGGTTTAAAGATCTATTGCTTGTAAAGGTCTACCATCACTGACAGTTTCTTCAATGAAAACTTACAAAATCTCTTCACTGTGAGATATTACTGTGAAATGTACCGATACAAAACCGCGACACGTGTTTCGCTATAGGTATAGTAACTTTCCCCAGCTGGATTGTAAATTGTTCAAGGATGCCTGAACTTTTCTGCAAGGGTTTGACCAATTAATGAAGCGGTAGATTTCACGTGATCAATTATTTCCATTGAGGAAAGTTCAGGCCTTTTGCAAACCTTGGAATGGGAGGAATGCCATGTTGATGACGTTGATGGCTTCGTACTTCTCCATGTCGTAGCGAATTTGCAACTTGTACAAAAGAAGATATATTTGGCCGAATGTAATATGTGTGTCATGTATAATGGGAATCACCGGATTTTAAAAATGAAAATATCATTAAACATTTCACAGACTGTGTTCTTTCCAAAGAATTTTACCAAAAGTAATAACAGTGTGAAGGCTCAGAACAATATTTTATCAACAGTGAATTCAGTTGAGTTTAGATTGTTTAATTTTTAGCCGATACTTTACAAGAAGTTCAAGTTCCCATCATATCAACCGCGGAGTGTAGGAAGAGGACCCTATTCTTGTCGCTCTACCGTATCACTGACGACATGTTTTGTGCTGGATACGAAAGAGGAGGAAGGGATGCTTGTTTGGGTGATTCCGGTGGACCACTCATGTGTCCAGAATCGAATG
Source organism: Leptinotarsa decemlineata (assembly GCF_000500325.1). Classification (NCBI taxonomy): domain Eukaryota; kingdom Metazoa; phylum Arthropoda; class Insecta; order Coleoptera; family Chrysomelidae; genus Leptinotarsa; species Leptinotarsa decemlineata. The sequence continues at coordinate 124,219 of NW_019289857.1, read as the reverse complement.
GTAGATGGACTTTACAAGGTAAGCGAACATTCATCAAATTTGAAAAACGGAGCGAGTGAATGTTATGAAGAGTTCAACTAACATTCTGCATGGGGTAAGGTATATCATTTGTTGCAAATATCCGAAAAATATTCGCACTTCAAGAATGAGTATAACCTTGAATGAAGTGATTGAAAGATGAACCTACATACCAAATTAATATCTAAATATGTGTGTTTTCCAACTGGACCTCTAGGTATCTGCAATACTGACCATAGAGATCTTTGGATATGACGCTTCTTGATTGCTGTTTACCAAGTTACTCTGATGACACAACTATATTCTTAGGTGGAAAATTCTAATTATCTATGTACTAATTATCTATGTACCATAACCTGGTCAGTACCATTGTTGATAAATATGGCAGTTCGAAACAGCGCTGTTTCATGGAAGCAGTGTTTTTGGGCTTTGTTATTTTCCTACCTACCTACCAGAAGAGTACCGAACTTTGTAACAGAATAATTTCCAGTCACAAGGTTGATACCGATCTGAATTTTCCATTGAACACGATATCACAACATTAACAAAAGCACTAGACAATAAAATATCTGATGAGGTGCAAATGAAATTACTGACTCATCTTGAAGAACAATTCATTCAGGCCTGTCTCAAATAACCTACACTGTAGGTTAATGGAAAAACATCTATCAGAAAATAACTACTCCTCTGGTTGATACCACGAAGGCGTTGAATTATACCCGACAGAAGTAACTCCTACATATGCCAGGGGGGATATAAAAAAATCTCCTACTTATGCTGTTGGCGATACAACTGCCGGAATCCATTTTCAATTATTGGAACACACTTGCAGACCGGTTTCGAGCTATTTGGCTACTCTTCAGTGCCAGGTAGTGTCTATCACCGACATGAAGTCGATGATTTCTCATAATAAAAAATTGAATCCCGTTCAGAGTATCATTCCTCGAACTAGGCTGAAACGAACGACAGACAACATATTTGTCATCGCTTAATCTGCCCATGAATGAGGTAAACAACCGCATATCCAAATTTGACCAATTCCTCCAACTACTTCCCTAATATCAGCCAGGGGTAGTTGTTTTATGATAGGTGTCAGTCTATTAACCTACATTGTAGGTGAGTTGAGACTGGCCTGAACGAATTGTTCTTTAAAATAATTTGATTTACGGCCAGTCTTCAAGTATATCCCCTTATATATGTAAAACTACTGTCCCTTCGATACTTCAGGATATAATATATACTTTGCATGTTCATATATTTGAAATTATACGAGAAATATAAAAAAGTTCGTCAGATTCAGTTATTTTCAATAATTTTTTCGCACTATCTGAAAATATATAGAAGATATGGATTTTTAATTTATGAGAAAACGCTTATTGAACAAAAATGGTTTTTCAATATCTAATTGTGCCAAAAAAAATTCAAGTTACTACTTTTTTAACGTGACTTTCATTTTCATCGATCATCAAATATATGGAAAAAAATTTTATAAACTGTTATAAATCGATCAAAATTGAAATTGATGATATTTCATGCTCTTCAAGATCAGTTTTCAAAATTATGACGTCTGTAATAGTTTTCGAGATATGCAATGAATTTAATGAAACTTTTACAATTTTTAACGACTTGAAATTTTCCAAGGAATTTCTAGTGCTCTTTCGAATCAAATGACACCCCACCTATAATTTTGGAAAGCTGCAAACTGAAATACTTGAAAAAAGTATATATCAGTCTCCGCATGGGATTATCGTGAATGGCAAGAGATAGAGGTACAGTTAAATTGTGGCAAAGTTGTCTTTAGATTACTATTGCATGATACCAAAAAATATTCCAGTTTTGATTCCGTAGATATACGAAAAAAAAAACAAACATTTTTTGAATGTCTATATGTTCGAGTATTGAAAATTATCGCCCTTACTTATTCAAGCTTGTCCTTCAAAGTTGAATCCGACAAAGCATTCACAGTTCAGCCTAAAATCATTGATGAAACTATGAGGACAAATCTTGACGGCGGTCGATGTAGAAGCTTGACTTTGCAACTGACCGCCTTGGGGAGCCTCGTCATTCTTAGACAATGATACTCGAGGACTGAGATTTCTGTCAATCACATAGATGGCGTCTTCTTGAGGAGAGATGTCATCGCCTTTACTTTCTCAGGCATGCCCTTTGAGGACAGTGGAGTCGAACCATGCATTTGTGACTTAGCCCAGCACCACTGAGCTAGAAGTTGTACAAAATGTAAGTTGGTGTATCTATTGAAAACACTTTTTCGTCACTAGAACAAAAATGCTCGACGCACGTTTCGCTAACCGTGTTAGCATCATCAGGAGTTGATATCTGATAATAAACTAATTATATTTTTTTATTTTAGGAATCACCAGTAACGGTTATGGCTGTGCGAGGGCGAATAGACCTGGCGTCTACACAAAAGTAGCAAATTATGTTGAATGGATCACTTTAAACATCGGAGGACAAGAAATTCCTTCCGAGAACACCATCTCAACTAATTCCTGTTCCGGTCATCGATGTCCTTTAGGCGAATGCCTTCCAGAAAGCAGGTTATGTAACGGCTACATTGAGTGCAGTGATGGTAGCGATGAAAGAAACTGCGAAAACAAAAATTGATATGGTCGTTAGTCAAGAATAGTGCAATTGGAAACGAAAATCAATAGTGATAAGATGTTCCCAATTATGGATACTAGTTATGAACTCAAAATATGTACCTATTGATACATCAATGACATAATCATAAGACAAACATCCAAAATGGGAATATCAGTGAAATATTTGAAAATTCACATAACATACGAAAGAGATTCAAGTCTCATTTGGATAACTTTCAGATAACATTTCAGAGGATGCCTGCCCCATATTTCTTTATGGATATGAAATGGGCATCCTAATTTATTTGGGTTGATGGTTTAAAAAAATCTCTTTCGTATAGTTGATGGGAACTGAGTGTGATATCTGTATTTATGTAAATAGAGTAGTATTTTCTGTGCCTTGGTCATAGTCTATATTTAGGTATAGACCACGCTGTATTTGAGGAATCATTTTCATATTGGGAGCAGGGGGCATCTCGCCAGGTAGTTGAATTTTCATCATGGATTAGTTTTGGAAAAGTCTCAGTATTATTGAACCAATTTTTTCCTTTATGATCGACTTCAGATCACATTATGATAGTTACAGACGTGCTCTGCAATTGCTGAGGAAGCAAAGTCTCACTAAGGAAGAGAATTAATCTAAAAAGATCTACAATAAAATGGAAAGGTTTACAAAACAGGAAACTAATAACATAATTGGTGAAATGAGCCTAGTTTTATAACAAAATTATAGGAGGAGATGAATCAATGTCAGATCTACTTATTTAGAATCAGGAACACTGTCATACCTAGACAAATCATGGCAGTTAGTCTATGTAGAATGATGGTCCAGCCTGAAAACGAATCTTATTTTTGTAAATTATCTCTGATGATTACTATTAGCGACTGATACATCTAAACACAGCTTTGTAGATCTTGAAAATTCCTATACTTTTTATAATTGAAATAAATTTCATGTCATACTTTCATTATTTATATGTATTTTCTGTTTCTCCACATCCATTTGAGTTTTCATTGCTGTCTATCTAGTGAGGCTCAGTAAAACTACCATCTTCATCTACATTTAATTTGCACAAAGGAATGTTACTTACTTTTCTACAATTGACCTGACCATATCTATCTCAGTTATAGAAACATTTCTGGAATCCTAATATTTTCAGATAATGGCAACCATTCAACAAAAATAAAAACATAGACAACCAGTTCGAACTACATTTGGAGTTGGAATTCAAAAGGAGTTCACAATTTCGAAAGTTGAAGGAAGTGGAAATGCCAATTTGAAACTAGAGTAGATATTTTGAAAAATTCCGAGAGAAATTTTTCGAGAATGGTATCATTTTTTTTTTGTTTTGAAAAAGATGCAAATTCTATTTTTTGGTTCAACCGATAGTGATGTTTCAGATCCGCGGTAATGAGGTGTATTCTAGACAAGTATGAAATGCTTTGTTTTCAAATTCAGTCTATATAAAACCTTCGTGGAAAATGTATTTACAGTAGAACAACTGAAATATGACAAAACGTTTTTGAAATTATTCATCAAATTCTTTTATGGGACTATTTATCTGGCTCTATTACTATTTTTCAGTGAAAAAATTCATTTCATTTCATTATATACTTTCGAATTGAAAACTGACTAAAAATTAATATTCGATGTAGTCTGAAAATAGCATATGCATTTAAGTAAAGATTAGGTGAGGAACTTTCATAAATGGGATACAGAAAAGTTATAACAGAAAATTAAAAAATGCATAAATGCAAAATGATTTTCCATATTTTAAATTGCAAAGATATAGTTCATCATCCCTTTTTCTGTTTCGTTAACAACAAAAATTGTTTACTAAGAGTTTTTTACCACATTCATAAATGACTATTCGGGGAAGTCTATCTGAATACACAGTATATTATGTACTAGTCCAATTAACACTGTTCATTCCTATCACCCATACTAGTCAGGTGGAGATATCTGTGTGATATTTCTTATGAGAACTCACACACAGGCGATTTTTCACTTGGGACTCTACAGGAAAATAAAACGTTTGATATTCCTGGAGAGTCACTTTTTGCTGCTAAAATAGAAAGCACATGATCATACCGCACTTTGGCACAATAACGGGCAAATTTCAACTGACTAGATCATTCACTAACCCAGATTTTCAGCCTAAATGTATCTAGCCATGCGTTTATGTATCATTGATTGGTTCTAAACAAATATTTATCGATACACTTTCTTCAACTAAATGATGAATACGTTAATATGCTAAAGAAGATCGTGTCATTATTCTCGGCTATTGTAAATCAGAAACACATTGCTAGTCTTTTCAAACTAAATACGACATTGTTGACACAACATTCCCTCTAATTAAGCTGTCTCCTTTGATATCACCTCCACTGTTGGAAGTGCGTTCCTTTCATATCTCATTTAATATCTTCTAGTTCATTTGATTTGGAATATTTGACCCTCTGGTCGAAATGATTCCTGTATAGAGTTATTGGATGTTGAACGGGGGGTCAAAATAGAACTTGGATTACATAATATCTGAATGGTGTAATGAGAAATGTATCCAGGCTATTATAGTATTTTATATGACAATAATGGAAGTTTATATGACTTCAATGTTCAAGTAGAATGAAAATAAATTTTAGAAAATAATAGTTATTTCATTTCAATAATTTCATTTTTGCGCCTGATACGGGTTTTTCAGAACTGATGGATGGAAATGAAACAGAGGTAAAGTCTAACGTTCTAATTTTAAAAATAATTAAAATATACATTTTCAATAGTTAACATGATAAAATTCAACCTGTACTGCTATTTTAGATAGAGAATGAAAAGTAGAGCTGCACAAGAAATATTTCATAGTATACTAGGGTTACATGAATAAAGTCTGTGATGTGGCTCATTCAGCTGAATGTCTCTTTATTCCTGCAGTACACGTTATGTATTACTAATGGTATCACAGATACAAAAACAAACTCATAAATGTATGATCCATAGAACGATGTACATCTACTAAAAGGAAATCACATACCTACGATCACGAAAATAAAACATCCAGAAATGGAGGGAATAATTTTGTTTCATCTACTAAGTCAGGAAATATCTTAATTTTAGTTCATTCAATAGTTGTGGATGACGATGAAGGAACTTTCTTTTTACTACGAACTAATAATTTACACGATTCACAAAAAATGCAATACTGTTAATATTTTCAGTTTTGTCTTCGTCAAATCTGACCATTGATTTTAGTCATTGGGTAATTGTTTTTTGCGTCTCCTTCTTCATCTTCCACTTCAGTTGTTTCATAGGCAGGGTTGCACAAAGCATCCTCATAAACCATCGGCAAGTCAGCTTGAATATTGGCAATTTCTGATTTAGTTTTCTGGTCAATGTTATTAGGAATTTCTGGGGTTTTCACCTTGTCTTTTTTAGTTATGTCAGTGCCCTCAGAGGGGTGTTTCTTCATGTAAATGTGGTAGAAACTGAAGTAAATCATTCCAATCAAGGCAGTGGTCACGCTAAACAACTGGAAAGTACTACGAATTCCGATTGGCTCAATTAAGTAACCGCCGACCAGGCTGCCAACTCCTTTACCTGAAAAAAATGTTATGATATTATTTTTTTATAAACTGAAGCTGACCTAAAAAAATTGTTATGTATGTTTCAAGGGATGACAAATTAATCTATGCCTAGTTGTCTGACGTTTGGCGTCACGCCTTTATTATCTGCAGTCCGAAAATTGGAAAGACATTATTACATTACATGTACATATGATCAGAACATCAATTGAACATGATGATCTGGGTTGAATCTGCAGAGTTAGAAGAGTCGTGGATCTATTTGAGCTTTTTTGCTGTACCGCAAAAATGAAAAACATTTCCAGCTGCTAGGATGAACGTCTTCGATATGAACTATTCCAGAAAATACAAATCTCATGCTCTACGGTTAGTCGTTTAAAGGCCTCCAAATATCGATTTTCAGCCTAAGAGTGCAACCCCTAAAGAGATGCATCATATCTCTCGTTACTCCAAAAGAGTGCGGCAATATCGGAGGAGCAAACAAATTTGCAGTAGTGACTCTGATTCAACCCGACAACTCCATTATGGCACAGTGAGTGTTTCAGGGTAGAGATAATGTAGTCACCTGCTATATGAAGAAGAAGCTCTGACCATGGAAATTTGATCAGATGACATCCGAGTGGAATTTATTTTCAGAGCAAAGAAAAACCTCGTTTCGACAAAGAAAAATGTTCTTGAGTGCAATAAACTTATTGGTGGACAAATGAGAAACATTTACCAGAAGTTCGTCTTTGATGAAACTTGCAAATATGTCTGTCGGCTATAATTCAATGTCATCGTAGTATTCGCCTGGAAAGTCGTTTTTTGGCAGATGCTACTGTGTAGACTCATTTAATTACTTATTGAATGCGATGCGAATCCGAGCAAAAAATCTTCATGAATTGACTCTTAATAAAAGAATGCGGTACTTACCAACTCCGTAGTATAATCCACCAAGCATACCCTGTATACTGGTATCAGTTGTAACAGTTGATAATTTTGCAGCGTAAGTCACGGCAGCTGTAAAACTCAGACCAAACGTTATCGATTCCATGGCTTCAAATACCAAACATAACCACGGGTTGTAAATTAAAGAATATCCCAGAAGACGTATGGCATAGAACACGAATCCAATGAAAATAACGTTTGCGTGACCAATTTTTTTGACTATCGGTCCGGATAATACTAGTAGAGGTATGCCAACAATGCCACCAATGGTTACTGTAAGACCCATCAACGATTTGGAACCACCAAGGTCGTCTATTAGCCAGAAAAGGAAGCTCTCTATGAAACCCCATGCACAACCTGCAAGCCAATCACACATGAACAAATATTGAAATGTACTATTGTCAATGTAAGAATCAATATAATTGATTTGACTTACCTAATACTATACAGGAGAGGAACAAAGCTATCAATTCTAATTTTTTAAGTACAGTTATCACATCGGTTATCACACTAGATGCGGCTTTTTTGAATTCCAGGTTTATGAATAGCATCAAAAATCCACTGACAAGTTTCAAACCAGCGTATAAGAAAAATATTGGCCTGCAACAAAGAATTATCCCTTTAGTTTTTACAAATGATGCTCTGCTATGAAAAAAGTGCTTTTATCGAAATAACAAATAACGCCAACACCAATATAGCTCTCTTAATGCATTTTTCAATGAACATTCTCGAAAAAAATCAGCTTGTCTCGAAGGTTGGTACTTTAAAAGCACTTAATCGAGTTCAGAGGGTACCACTCCTTATGGAACTAAGTCAGTACAAAAGTGCAGTGCATGTCAAGTACCGAATAAAAATCCATGAATAAAAATCTAAATAATATTCATGTTTGAGTGCCATTTAGAAATACAATCAAGAATTCTCCAATCGAGAGATACTATCGAAATGCTAATTGCATTTCGATTGCGTCCGTATAAGCCTAGAGTAGTAGTTGGAGTTAAACACTAATCCTATTACCCTCAACCAAGTTGACTCTCGACTGGGCAAAGGAATTAACTTTGGGAAAGAGAAAAGTTCTCGCTGATCCAAGTAACTACAGGAAAAGTAAAAATACCTGAGACGACGAAACGTGATTCAAATCATTTCAAAATTACCAGAGTAGTTCAGAAACAAGCTTCAGGTTACCATTTCAAACTGAAATTGAGTAAGTATTACCTTCACAAGCCGACTTGAAAATCAGTGGCACAGTGTCAATAACTGTGTCAATAACTGAATAACAATAACTGTGTCAATAACTGAACTGCCATGCTATTCTAAATTGACTCTACAGAGTAGATATATCAGTTTTCCCATGGAGTCTCATCTAGGAGCCATAATAAATTTGACAAGCTAGGTTAAAAAATTATCTGTCCAACCAGTAGGATGTACAATTCTTTACCAAAAGCATTACCTGGTATGTTTTGAACGAAGAAAGTAATAATATGGGACGTTCTGGAACATCCCATCCATTGAAAATGTTCTGTTTTTTACCTGTAGGGCATGCTTTTGGAGATATTACAGTTTCTAGGAATTTCTATAACAGTCCAGAATATTCGAAATCATTCCCCGACATTCCTGAATATCCTGGAACACTATGGAATGTTCGGGAATAGCCTGGAAGGTTCCTGAACATCTCAGTTCATTGTTGAATATTCCAAAACAATCTCTGATGCTGAAGAATGTTCGGGAACATTGTGAACTATTAGAACTATTTGTATGGGTGGTGATACCTATTGGTAGAGATATATGAAGTAAGATCTGTCGACCTTTTATAATTTGAAGTTAATCTTTTTATTCCAACCACCACACAATCTGATGTCAACTCAGGGGTACTTCAATTTATAGTGTGTATTACTTCCTTGGCCATTTACTTTAACTGAAATCTCTTAATCAAAAGTTGTAAATATTTTAAATCTTTACCTAAAATCTGTGTAACCCTTGCCTTGACTGGCATAGTCTATCAACCATCCCGATAAAGGCGAGCTTATCATACCACCAATTGTAGCGTATATCCTTTGCAAACCATAATCCGCCTTATGCTGTCTCAAAATTGCTATCACCGCTCCTTCAAACATGGCGAAGGAAGTTCCACTGATTATACCCACGAAAACTCGAACAGAGAGGTAAGACCAAAATGTTACCGTCATATCAAGTTCAATTACAGTTTTTGAGTTGGAACACACATTTTTTCTTGGACTTGTCGCGAGGCATCTATGAACACAGCTACCTAGATCGAGATGTTTCACTGTGGTGTCAGTGGAGTTGATGGGAATAGTAACTGATATGTGTTTTCCAACCATCGCAGTGTTTTGTAAGCAGCTTATATTGGTTCTATTTTTGTTGTTGATATAGTCGATTTCAAAAATTTGTCTATTTTCCTCGAAGTCGATGTGTTCTATGATTTTTTGCTTTATGCCTGCCTTCCACGGACTCTGGATTCTTTGGAATCCATCGAACTGGTCTCTGCTTCCCAAAACGCAACTCAATGAAGCTTCATCAGACATATCACAGGAAAAATTATACATAGAAATGGTTGGAAAATAGAAAAAATTCTTGGACAGTTTTCTTATAGAAGTCCGGTATCTTTCGTTGTTTTTAAGGGTTTTTTGATTCTTTGCCTTTGTGATGGGTTCGGGTTCGATGAGGTCACCTTCGCTCAATTTGTGAGTGTACGTTAGAGTGGAGTTTTTTTGGATGTCATATATTTTAACGTCATAACTTCGTGTCCGTATAATTTGATTCGTGTAATTCTCACTCAGAATAGCTTGGCAAGCGAAGCCACAGGATTCTACTTTCAGTTCTGTGTCAAGAATACGATCGGGATCTATGGTCGTACAAGGATACTCTTGGTAGAGCGACAATGCAGGAGTCGAATTAGTATCGCAAGATAGTCCAAATACGAGTCTATCCGGAAATGTAATGGTCAATCTACCAACAGGTACGAGCAGTAGGAGTAGGGCTGATGCTCCACCAATTGCGGAAAAGGATGCCAACAGTACCTGAAATGAAGAAAAGGTGTTATTTTCATCAAATTCCGCAACTTGAGTTAATAGTACATCTGAGATGTCTCTTATCGATTCAGTCGTTTTGATCTTGAAACTTGTTTATAACAAAGGAAATACCCAGATCGGAATATTAAGTTTGACTTTGAGGAAATTACCATTACTACGTTATTAATTACCTTGGAAGTAACAATGTCTGCATTTTTCAATAAATGACTTTACCGATAAGGACCTTTCCGGCTTTTTTACGGAATGTCCTTTTGATATGACGAACATTATAATGTGATTTAAAATAATGTAATGAGAAAAAATAATGTACGAATATAAGACTGCTTTACAAGTTTTGCCCATTTTTATGAGTCTACTTTGACTGTAATAGCTCAGTGGATAGTTTTTCAGTTCAATCGAAATAAGCGCCATTTGAATCAGTGCACTTTTGCCAATGTAAGTCGATTACTTCCATCAGCATTAAAATTGTGTGTTCGGGATTTGAAGAAGTCGAAGAAAGTTATCGAAGTTTTCTAAAAGATGGCAGTCGGTTGGCGAGAGGTCTGGGAAGTATGGTGGGTGAGGCAGACGCTCAATTCGTTTAATTTTCGGGCGGCGATTTGTGACACATGCGGACGGGCGTTGTTGTGGAGCATGATCGGAACTCTTCCGTTGACCAGTGCGGTCAACACGGTGATTTGGCCCGGTTGCAGAAAGTTATTGTAACCAGCATACACTAACCATGGTCTTTCATGACGGGTTTTCGGCTTTGGGAAGTGCTTGGTTACTTTGTCGGTGTCCAACCACTGTTCTGAACGTCTTCCTGTTGTCGTAGATGATTCACTTTTCGTCCAAAAAGGGATCCTTTTGGTTGTGCAAAAGCAAAGAAGAACAGACCTTGAAACGTGACAATTGCTGTCGATCGTTCAAAACGCGGGGCATCCACTTTTCGAGTTCTTCCACCTTCCAGTGCGTTTCAAACCATCATAAACCGCATGGGAGCTTAGACAATGTCCTTGTAGAACAGATTGGACAGGTAATATTATCGAATATCACTTCATTTTTTCATAATGAACATTTGGTACAAAATTCAGTTTGAGTCACCCTGTACACATTCTTAGAGCTCGAACGGAAAGTTTTTCTTCAATTATTTTCTATATCAGATACTTACTGAATAGATCGTTATTATACAAAAAATTCGTGGGTTATTATTATTCAAACGATTTCAACAATATTCACGCATTGTTTATCGAACAATTATTTCAACAATTTCAACATCTATCGAAATTCCTACAACGCTATCATGCTAATATTTACTTTTATCAAGTATATACCTATTTACTTTGACATAATCAATAATTCGATTTCTGTAAGTTAACACTAGGCCTATGTATCTGGTGGATATTTTATTTTTTTACTGAGACTTACTCAAGAAGGGGGTTATATTAGCTGTCTAAAGGACCCGAAACAACTAAAAAACCAAAGATGAAGTGAAAAATCAACGAATTTCATCAAACGGACCATTATATTACATATATTTTCTGTAATAATGGCACTTCAACTTATTCGTGAAGAAGGTTCAGAATATTCGACAGTATTTCATAATATTCCAGACCATTCGGCATATTCTGGAATGTTATGGAATAGCCTGGAACGTTCCAGAATATCCCACATCATTGTAGAACGATTAAGAGAGTTAAGAATCACACGTTAAAAGGTAAGACCTCGTTAATCTTTAACTCGCACAAGTTTCGACTTTTGAGGGTTGTCGTTCGTAGGGGTGCGACAGCTGGTTAACGGAAAAACAGATTTTAAACAGATTTTTTAAACAGATGGTGTGATAGCTCTGTATTCCCCCGTTTTTACCTGAAGGTCGTGCTTTTGAAGATGAAAGGGCTGGAAGTTTTGCTCTCTATAAAGATCCTAAAGAGTCTATAACATTTTTCTAGAGCATTCTACAATATTGAAAAACACCCGGAATATTCTGGGATGCTTGGGAATAGCCTGGAACATTCGGGAACATTTCTGTCTACTACCCAAGAAAAAGTTTCCATTTTTACCTGAAAAGCGTGCTTCTGCTTCGCCCTCTAGAACAGTCCAGAACAATCAAGAGTATTCAAAAACATTCTGCAACGTTCTAAAACAATGCGAAATATTCGTGAATGTCATGGAATGTGCAGGAATAGTTCGGAACGTTCGGGAACATACCAGAACAAGATTGTGAATCATTACAGACCAGCATATTGAAATTTCGTGGAATCTGTCTGTTTTTCCGTTAACCAGCTGTCGCACCCCTATAAACGACAACCCTCAGAAGTCGAAACTTGTGCGAGCTAAGGCTGGCTGGTGCTACTCACTGATATGGATATATACTCGTTAAGCAACCCTTAGGAACTCAGTGTATCATGATTAAAACATCTCAGAAGCCAGCACCAGGAATTGATGGCTTTCATGGAAATCCCATGAAAGTAGTTAGCGATATAGTATGTTATCCACTTGAACACATTATCAATTTGTCATTTGATACAAGAAAGTATCCAGAAGAAATAAAACTACCGAAATCGGTTTATATGTACAAGAACAAAGAATCTAGAATGGTGATAGAGAATAGTCGTGATTTATTCAATTAAATCAGATTTGGTGTTCCTCAAGGGTCAATTCTAGGTATATGAATATTACTGGAGTTTTTTTTCCCAACACCAAATCGTTATTTTTAACACCTCGACACGTGTTTTGATCACCAAGTGATTATCTTCAAAGAGGAAGATTAAAACTAGAAACTGATGCGAGCTAACCCTATTTATGCTATAAAGGTAACCCATACAGGTAAACCATCCAGGCGTACAACCATACAGGCAAAATTGTAAAATTAATTTAGGTTGGTATGCCTGTATGGTTGGTACGCGTGGATGGTTTACCTGTATGGGATATCTATAGCATAAATAGCGTTAGCTTCGTGTTAGTTCCTAGTTAAATCTTCCTCTTTGAAGATGATCACTTGGTGATCGAAACACGTGTCGAGGTGTTAAAAATAACGATTTGGTGTTGGAAAAAAAACTCCAGCAATATTCATTACTACACCAAAGGTTCCAAACAGTGCATCATAAGTCAATTCTAGGTGTTCTGTTCTTTACTATTTCCATGAACGACATAATATACTCTTGTACTTCCCCAAGCAAAATAATAGTGTATGCAGAGAACACAAATAAACTGATACTTGAAAATATTTCGAAGTTGTCCTAAAAAATGAATATGTATTGCAATTCCAAAACTGGTGCAAAAAATAGATTATTGAAAAATGCACTTTAATCGCAATGTATGCTTTTTCACCTCAACATATTACTTTTAACTGTTCAGAGTGGGTGCCGCGCGACCTCACAATCGACCAAAAACAACAACGATTTGACGATTCTGAGTAGTGTTTGAAACTTCTTCCCCATAAAAAACCCGACTGTATGTATCGATATGTGACAATGGATGAAACATGGTTCCCCAATCTCACATCAGAATAAAAAACGATCGTCATCTGAGTGGTGAACCGACTCCAAAGCGTGCAAAGATGCAACAGTCGGCTGGCAAGGTTATGGTATCAGTATTTTGGGATGTGTTTGGTATAATATTCATTGACAACCTTGAAAACGGAAAACCATCAACAGATACCCTTACATAGTGTTCAATCTAGATTGAACTGTTCAATCTGAGGAGTAGGCAGATTGAGGCCCCGGCTTCAAGTCACATCAAATTTTTGGAAATGTATCCAAAATGGGAACCGAAACGTCGAACATAAAACTCCAGACGCGGTTTAACCCGAAATCAACGACAACATCACCACCCCGATTCCTCGCGGACAACATTGTCGGGCCAATTCATACAAAACATCAATGGAATACACACATAAACCTTTCTCTCGACCATCTATTGATAAAAATCGTATGAAAATTCGTCCCGTAGTTTTTGAGTTTATCACGTCCAGACAGACAGACAGGCAGACACGGTGAAGGATATTAATGTATTAATGTATAATAAGTAATGAATATTACTAGAGCTTTTTTCAACACCAAACCGTTATTTCAATACCTCAACACGTGTTTCGATCACCAAGTGATCATCTTCAAGAGGAGGTGTTGAAAATAACGGTTTGGTGTTGGAATCCAACTCCAGTAATATTCATTGCTACACCAAAGGTTCCAAACAGTGCAGCAAAAGTGTATAATAAGTATTCGTACGAGTATAAAACATATTATCTTTTGTCGATAAGAAAACCCGCTTATAAACTAAAAATCTGAACTCTACCAAATTACCCGGATATTGAATAAAACACACTTCAGATTTATGATATAAGTTGTTAGGACTGATTCCGTTATTCCTTATTATCTATTCATTTACGAGTAGGTATGTAAACATTCTGATTGTTGTTACGTGGAATATTATATTTCATTTATAGTTATATCTGTAAATTGTGTTAGTCACCAATAAGACAGTCATCAAATAATGGAAATTTTACTCAATCGTTTTTTAACGAAATGGTAAATTGAAATGGTAAATTTAACAAAAGTACATATTCCCTATTTCATGCATGGTATGTTTATTGGTTAATACCCGGTGTTCCCTGATTGATATAGAAAGTTGGGTTTACATTTATTCATCAATGGAAACCTATACAGACATTATATATAGCAGACCTAAGTTATTTACATGCCCTGAAAACATAATGATAACTCTGTGAAGCTTTTGTATTTGGCGATACCATTATAGTATTGATTTCGGTATGCCTTAGGTTAGGTTAGGTTATGTCAAAAGTGAGTGAGTCTATTCGACCCTCCACCGCAACCCGCAAGGGTTTATTGTGGCTCACACCTATTCACACTCGACCGAATAAACCTAGCTTCTTACGTACGGCTCTGCCGAACTCTAAAAACCTGATTCGGTCCCCAACGGGGCACGCACAAAGTATATGCTCTGCCGTTTTATCGTTGATGAGGTAGTCGGATAGTCAAGGTGCAAGATTCCCACCTTGATACCCGCGACTACCTTCCCATATAAAAATTTTTGCACGTCAGCTACACCTGTGCAGGGCTTTTTTGCCTCTGGTTTTGGTGAGTCATCACTTGAGCGCAAACGTTTGCTAACAGCTGTACTATGCACAAGTTGAAAGTAGGCTACGATACGGGATGATATTTTGGGGTTTATCTACCCTAGCAAAAGATATCTTCGTGGCACAAAAACGAATTTTACGATAAATGACGGAGCTTTAATAGACTGATTCATGCAAAGATATATTCAAGAGACTGAAAATATTAACATGACCATCTGTCTGTGTTTAAATCTGGATATATTAACATTACCATGTCCAGTCGACTCCGCAAGGGTGCAATGCTGATACTGAATATAAATTCACCTACCGGAAATTTAAGGACATGGAGAAACAGTGATGAAAAGGAAACTTTATTTCATGAACGCGCAATTTTCCTCCGCGGCTGGCTCCCCAGTAGGAATATTCAAAAATCCTCTTTTATTGCACATCTACGACATAAAACGAACCTACATACAAAATTTCATGTTTCGAAAATAAAGCGTTACGGAGAAACAGTGATAAACCTACGGGGGGCGCCTCAGTGGAAATATTTTGAAATCCCTTCTTAATGCGGATCTAATATCTAAGAAGCACCTATATACCAAATTTCAGCTTCCTAGGACTTACCTATACAGATAAACAGTGATGAATGAAGTGGGTGACTTTGGCATTTATAAGTATAGATTTTGAATAGCATTTCATTTATATAAGTTTGTATGAATCTTTTTGAGAAGTGCTTGGGAATGAATTTGTGACATCAAAAGAAATNGAAGAGTTTAAAAGATGAACTTCAACAAAATTCGAAGAGTTTAAAAGATGAACTTCAACAAAATTCGAAGTGCCTGGAGGAGAAGCTTCTGGAAAACTCGAAGTGTTTGGAAGACAAGCTTCTGGAAAATTCGGAAATTTTGGAAGATAAATTTCTAGAGAATTCGATTAGTTTGAAGGAAGAACTTCTAAAAAATGCAGAAGGCTTAAAGAAAGAACTTTGTGGTGTGGCGAGTCTACTCGAAGAGAGAATAGGAACCATTGGAAGGAAGATAAATTAAGCGTTAGTTGCTAAGTGTTGTATATAAATTAGTTGTGATAGTGAAATATTGTTAAGAATAAATTTGTTTGAGACAGTAATTCTTTAATTCGTTACAATACCAAATTTCAGCTTCCTAGGACTTACCAGTACGAGGAAAGAGAGATTAACGTGTGAGTGTTGAATTGACTCTCGCATGTATAAGTATAGATGCATGAATTTAATCAAAGTTGATTGGTCGTCACATCTAGATCAGAATTCAGTCGTGGGGCGTCTTGCGATATCTACAAGTTACACAACTAACAACTTCTTCATAACAGTAGTATAGGTAGACGGTATATCTAAAGTAACTCGATATTTTTTCTGTTCCTTGTTGAAAATGAACAAAACACTTCATTAGCATTTTGATAACACTAATAGTTCAGAAATAAATGATGTGAAACACAAAACAAATTTTTTTCATCACACTCTTCAAAATGACAAAAATTACCAAAAGATGATGATCAATCATAAATGGTAATTACAAGCACTGTAAAGAATGTTTGACGGTTCTCTCACAAACGTAGATGAGCAAAATATTTTTTTGCCAACATCTTGGAATGAATTCATAATCAAGTCAGTAGTTCAGGAATTATTGGCGAAAAACATAAAAATCGATTTCTCATATTTCAACAATCGAATATTTTTTCAAATTCGCGGCGTTGGTATCCAATTATGGTGGATATATACCCATACTATCCAGTCTACTTTTCGTCGTAATTGGTGACAATAGTTTCAAATAGTTTTAAACGATTGAATTGAAATCAGTGTCTACGTATGATCGAAGTACTGATCTGTTTCGATACTTTTGGAGCTACTTATCTTTCACTGTTCTGACTACTCTCTGGATTGGCTTGTCATATGTATTTGTACAAGTTTTCTCTTGAAGTTCATATGTAACCATGAGGGCTCTCGGACTGGAAAAGAGTTTCAATCATTTTCGAAGAAACCAACTTAAGATTTGATTTTCACATTAAACAATACTCAATTGGCCGATACTTGAAGGATTTATTTCATTATAAATATATCATAAGCTATATAATTTCTTATATCTAATATCTTGTTGAATGATCATTCCATTATATTGAAATGGTTATATTTGTATATAAACGAATAAAGTTATCAGTTTCAACAGGTATTTTTTATTAAATACCCAAACGCACACCAATGAAGGTTATAAAAAGACTCGAAAGCTCATGGAATATTTTGTTTGCGACCCGTTCGGGATACAAAAATGTTTTGGACCCGGTAAAGTGCCTATTACCGCTGTGGCAATATTTTATTTGAGCCCTCTGAGCGTTTGCATTTATAAAGAGCATTCATTACTTTTCACTATAAGAAAACAGAGTGTAGTAGTTTTCGGGGTTGCAACATTCTGTATTTTGGAATTGCTATTTGATATATCAATATTCTCATTATCACAAACCCATATGTTAACTGATATTTTAATAATAGGTAGAAGTCCTCTTGAGAAGTCTCATTTCCTACCTCAATTAGGTCGCATGCACTTAGTAGCAATTCATTTGACTCTCATTAACTGAACGAATAATGTTGAATATTAATAGAAAATCTAAAACGATAACAAGCAATTTCCTGCTATCTCAAGAATGCCGGTAGCCTGAAAACATTTTAATCGATTCAGTAATTTGAATAATCTTCCTGTTAGTGGAGTGTAGTTACGCCTAATTTTTTTTTATTGCGTTAGGATTCTACTATAGGTGCGTCGGACACTGTGACTGAGGTTCATAATGCGAGTCAGTGCAAAAAAATGATTGGCACTGTAATATATCTTAGATCAATTAAAAAGAGTCTAACTTTCTACCTTGACCTACACACTGAATCGAAGTGATTTTGTAGGTACAGAAACGTCATTTTTTTGAAGTCTATGGA
>NW_019289857.1:90409-105457 GCF_000500325.1 Leptinotarsa decemlineata | reverse complement strand
TCGTTTTCCGATGGCATTTCAGGTTAGCTTCCCAAATTTCTGCTACCGCAGTTGTCGGTTGATTGGTCAAACCACCAACACTGATATAAAAACTTGGCAAGTTGACTTGGGTGTCACACCAATAGGTGGTTCCACTTATGTCTCTCTTGCGTTTACGCAGTTATTTCTATTAAGTACTCTTCTTGGTTTTTCACAACTCATAATCAGTTCAAAGGGTAAGGGCCAGGCTTCAACCTGATCGAAATCAAGACGGCTGTCACGACTCATAACTAAAATGACATACGACTAGTCAAACATTGAAAAACGACTAATTCTGGAACTCGCTTCAGGTAATAAATCATATTTTCCAGCAAATTACATGACTTCATGAAACTGAATGATTCACAAAGGACTCTTTCTTTGGTTCTGTTGGCAGCGTTACAAAATTAAACAAGAAATGAACGAAATGTCAAATATATGGCTATCGAATTTAGTGATATGTCTAACCCGAGGGGACCGGATCGAAACCAGAAAGTGCGGCTGGCTTCTGTTGACGACTCCGGTTTCTGCAACCAACTATTGCCCAACCTTGCACTTGGCTATACCGCACTAATGACAGCTAATGATCCAGGAACAATTGTCTGCGGTTCGCATATATCCTGAGCGCTGGTCCATGAATGTTCACTGCTTTTGATTATATCAAATCTACTCGCCAAATTATTTTTTTTTCAGTTCAAGCTTTCGAAATGTTTATTGCCTCTTCATTGGGAACTCTACAATTATTACTTAATTGAAAGAAATGTATAAAATGTTATTACCTACGCAAGTGATTCCATCCTATAGGAAAGAAGTTGATGTATTTTCAATGTCTGTCATATAGTTTCACAATGCAGTCTGGTCTGCCACTGTTCATGGGGACCAGATGGATTTTGCAATATCGGTCAATTGGGGTGACATTATCCAATTTTAAAATTTAAGTTGATAATTTTCACATAACCAATTTTTTGATATCCTGGATAAAATTTGTATCTTTCGAAGGTGGTTTGTAGATGTGGTTTATGTAGTTATTTTATTTTTATATCATTCCCCCTCTTAAATAAAAAATAAAATATTGACGGCAAAGTCACCTCGTGACTTTGGGTGGGCAAAGTAACCTCACTTTGCCAACAGATGTTTTCTTTGCATAACAAAGCTATAAATAAAAGATGGGCAAAGCCACCTCCTCAGGGTGTTACAAGAGAGACAATAAAGACAAGAATTGCTCAAAAACTCGAAAATAACTAGTACAGATGCCAGGAATGTCGACAGAAGTGTTATGAACGACATAAAAGTTTTTAAAATTTTGTGTACAAAATAAGTCATATTTTTAATTTCATGCTTTCTCTATCTGAAGAATGAGAAAGTAAAAAACTAAAATTACAATGTAAAACTTCAAATAAAAGGTGGGCAAAGTGACCCCAATGTTCGTGTAAAACGTGGGGTGACATTGCCGACTCGAATAACAATCAACAGGTTGGGTGCAGGAACGAAATTGCAAGTGGAATTCTTCATTACATCTACTAATAATAATAATAAGTGATGAAACTCATCTTGTTTTCGTAGAAGCTGTGTGTATGTAATTTTGAAGAGCTTAAATTTTCATGGATAACACACGTTACAAATAAAACAGTTAATTGGTGATAGCACTTATCTGGAACGACCTACAAACTATAGAATATCTCGTTGTCATTGAGGAGGTATGTTTCATTGACTGCAGCGCCTCAAACGACCTTTCAGCCATTTACTATGGAGGCACGAAAGTGTTTTTTCAAATCTGGGCAAAGCTACCCCAGAAGACAAAGTCACCCCAATTGAAGTAAATATTTTCCCAAAACCAAAGTTTGCGATTCTTCATTTTGCACTCTTATTGTAGTTATTTATTTTCTCGTTTCACAATTGCAGATATAAATTAGGAAACAACGATGTTTCAAAATAACACTAAAATTTGTTATATACTGGATTCACACGAAAATTGGTAGTTGAAGTAGTGAAAAAACAAGACTTTCTAAAATATTAGAATGAAGTTAAAATATACGATGTGCTGGGGA
The DNA here is from genome assembly GCF_000500325.1 of Leptinotarsa decemlineata. Lineage (NCBI taxonomy): Eukaryota > Metazoa > Arthropoda > Insecta > Coleoptera > Chrysomelidae > Leptinotarsa > Leptinotarsa decemlineata. The sequence continues at coordinate 103,391 of NW_019289857.1, read as the reverse complement.
CCATTCAACATGTACCTAATAATGCCTCAGAACCTGACATCAAAATTCTTCCGCTTTATTACGAGGTGTAGTCAGTTGAATGAATGTTTTTCTAAGTATAGTTTCAAAAAAATCTCATAATTAAATATATTTGTTTGGAATGACGTCTCTAACCAGTTTTGTTTTGATCGATTACATGAATACATTGACCGGAAAATCCAATGGAACGAAATCTTTTTTTCATCTACTATTACGACGATATTCCATTACCACAAGTTAAGTTTACGGTAATAATAAGTCAGTGAATGCTAAATGAATTCGAGGTCCTATACTATAATCGTTTGAAAGGCCAATTCTAATTGAAAAAGTGAATCAGTTCGTTTTGTTTTCGAATATTTCATAATGGGGTGAGATAGGACCTCATCCACCCTATAGCGAAAAAAGGTTGAAAATTTGGTGCAGGATCCAATTTTGATAGAATTTTCAGGAAACTCCAGTATACTAGGGAAATGAAGTGATTGCACGGATATGACTAGAAAATCTGAAAATTATAACAGAGAGAACTTTATACAAGTGTAGAAAGGACAAACTTTTTACTAGTTCGGACTTCCATTGTCTACTATATAAAATGATTTGAAATCCCTGAAACAAGTAAAAAAGAATAATTAAAAAAGAATAGTTGAAAATAACAATTATATTAAGCAATTACCTCGAATGTTTCAGTTGTGAATCAACAACATTGACATTTTATATTTCAAAACTCCTTTGACATATTTTGAAGAAGTCACAAATAAATGATTAAAAGGAATAATTGCAAATATCTTTGAATTTTTTGTCCATTTCTGAAGACGGGGACAAATTTTGGCCTCCGAAACGTTAAAATAAGTATTGTATTATTTCTTAGGAATTTTTTTGATAGGCAAAATTGTTAAATATGACAAGTTACTGATAAATAAAAGAATGGTATGTAGTGAATTGTTTCGTTATATTTCAAAGTGATTAGGCAATGTTTCCGATGAAAACTTGCACGGTAGCACCTCCGCCTCGGCTTCTCACGGATAACATCGTAATTTTTCAAACAATTCATACAAATCATCAATAAATCATACATATGAACCTTCCTCTTGAAGCATTCCAGCTATTGGTGAAAATCGTATGAAAATCAATTGAGTAGGTTTTGAGTTTATCGTGTTCATACAGACAAACAGACAAACAGGCGCGTAGGGATAATTTTTGTTTTATAATACGAAGTTTTTAAGCGAATTCACATGGTTATGAAACTGTAAAATTTCCATGGGTGATTGGTTGAAAGGAAAAGGAAATTGCGAGGGCTTTAAAACAACATCTTATTCGAATCACCATGCTATTTGAATATTTTGGGGTGGGGTAAAACTTTAATACTCGGCGAGTCCCTGCATCATTTCACAACGTTGATGCAGTTTTTGATAAGGGATCTATTTCATTTTTATCAGCCACCCTGTATTCTCAAACGGATAAAACACAATCTAGAATCTTCAACTATTCTATTTAATTGAACATCCGTGTTCAAAAGTTACACATATACCATATACATTATTTATGACAATATGAACAATCAGACATTATTACTTCTAGGATCTTTTCACAATTACAATAATTCAACACGAAATACACATTCTGCCGTCCTTGTCATCACTATTTGGGATCTATTTACATGGTGTTCCTGAGTGGAGCTGCCAAAAGATGAGAAGAATCTGAATTTTGGCATACCTTTCAACTGAGAAAAAGTGTTCAAGTCGGTCTAAGTGTAAGTTATAACTCCTTTCATTTGCACGGTTTGAACTGGTTTTTAGGCCAGAGGGCAGATCCAGTTCAATTTTCAAGGAATCATTTGGTGAAAAGAAAAAGTTTTTTGGCTTTTCACTTCTCCACCCTTCAACAAAAATCGTTGGAAACTTCCAAAGAAAAGAAGAAAATAACTGCAAAAAAAACTCTTCATAGAAATATGTAGAGCATAAATTGATATCATTCATAGGAAAAATACACAATGTGATATATGAAAGAGTATTGTTATATAAAGCCAATTTTCAGGTTGTTTCAAAAGTTTTGTCCACTTTAATGTCATGTGTTTTTGTAGCTCAATAAATATTTATCCTACAGTGTCGTAGTACTCGTATATACTGATCGATAGAGAATCTTGTATTTCATCAGTTCGGACTTCCATTGTCTAATATAATAGAAATTGATTTGAAATCTCTGAAAAAAAACAGAAATCCATCCACCATCAATCGACTAAGAGAGGAATCATCAAGACTCCACTAGACCGTGCCTTCGGGCTCTGTAATACAAAGGAAGATCTCGAAAAGGAAGTAGGCATCATCAAAAATGACCTTCAACGGAATTGTTACTCCAGAGTGATGGTAGAACAGGCTTTAGCTAGAAGACAGCAAGAGATCCACAAGGAAGAGAAGCCGCCACAACCAGTACTTGTACTCCCCTACATCAGAGGATTATCGGAAAGGATAAGAAGGATTGGGTCCAAGTATAACATCGGGACCTGCTTCAGGTCTGGGAACACTATCCGTAGCAGCCTCACAAAAACCAGGCCACCAAACGCGGACTGCGATTCCAAGAATTGCATTTACCGGATACCTTGCGAGTGCGGAAAATNTACCGTGAGATTATATATCTTGAATAGTTCCAAATAAAAGTCGATAGGATATATATACCTCTTATGTTCCAGCCACTATATGCAAAATACCGAGCCATAAATACAATTAAACTGGGTACTTTTTTACAATGCACATTTTACAATATCTGTCAAATTCTTATAAAAATAGGTACAATTGTCGTTTCAAGTATTCAGTATAGATGAACTTTGTCTTTAACACGTCTTTTGGACGAATCTTTCAAAAGTTATCACGATAAGATTAACTTGACGCAACGCAGTAAGCCATTACGCGTCACGTCTACTGTAGGACGACAGGGGACGGTGCGTGGGGCTGGAGGGGCGTTCTGAGCAATGAAGCGCCATCGCCGAGAACGCGACCAGAACGCGGACAAACGCGTGAGGGTAGACGTCGTTGACGATTGTGTTAGTTTTGCGAATTTCTTTGTAGGTAAAAAAATTCGATTTTCGAAGCTATTCATTACTTAGTGCAGTTGGCATATTTAATGTATTTTTAACACAAAACTATAAATTACTAGCTGTTGCCCGCTTCTATATTAACGTACAGCCGAAGCTACTGAACCTAGAATCTCAAAATATGCAGGTAGGTTTTTTGTATAGCGAATGGGGAAAATTGTTTCTGTATAATTTAGTTTCCATAAAAAAGTAGTTGTTTTAAAAGTTTTTTTTTTCGTGTAATTCAATGTTTATATGGAAGCAGCTGTTCTGAGAGGGCCTGTTCTTTCAGTTTGTGTCTGAAATTTACTCCTTTGCATGACCTTCACTTCTTTGTATAGTATTCAAGAAACATTTGAATACGTTATGGATTTTCATCAAGTATCCCAACTCATCAAAATGATTATTTGAATAGTAATCCATCCGCATGGAATTGTGGATTTTGTAAAGTTCTGATCAACAGCCTTAGCTATCGACCAGAAGGATCTAGACCTCTTGGAATTGGTAAGCAGTTTATCGCCAATTCTCTGATTGTGAAGTTTTCTGCTTTCATTTATTCTAAGTTTGCAGGTGTTGCGAGCAATAACAAACCTAGTTGGATTTTCATCAAGTATCGGTCAGTATTGTGACGCCCGAAGAAGCTGTTGTATACCGAAACGCGTGTCCCGGTTTTTTGAACTTTCAAGTGGAAATCTCACATTAAAGTCTGTATTTTGAATACGATATAAAGGATTTTCATCAAGTATCTGTATTTTTAGTAGCAATTTGATTTCAAAAGCCATTTTACAAATACATATTTGTATTAGTTCAAAATGTATAGTTGAGTGAATTGCAATTGTTCAATTGCTGGGAAATGTCTTCTCAATGTCGATAATAGTGGAATTCTAACTGCATCAACTTGTTTCCAACTTTCTTTCGCAACCTAAGATGAAGAGTTTGCAGTTTCATTTGATCTGTGATTTTTCCAATCACTTTTCGAAATGAAATTTGGAAATAGTGCTGTTATTTGATGGTGAGACAAAACTCTCACTTGTCTTGCCTGTCGAATTGATCTATTGTACCAGAATATTGAAAATTCTAACTTTTCCTCTTCCTGTTACAATTAATATTCGACTTCTGTCTTGCAACATTCACATATGGTTCACCGTCTCTTCGAAATATTCTATGTGGTGTGCCTCAAAACTATATACACCGACATGAAAGGGAACTACAAATTACACATAAGTATTATGGAAATAGTGAATCGCGTAATACTCTATAATTTATGAATAGTTCTCATGACCTTCTCGCAACATGAGATATTTTTTAATATACTGAAAATTACTAGCATTCTTGTTTCAAGTAGGGAAATTGTTTGGACTTTTCAAAGGTATTTTTTTAGTTGATAATTGCAATTGACTATAATGATAGTCTTTATCATTCTCAAATAAATATATACAAAAAAAGAACAAAAAATACTGATAACTATCCTAGATATTTTTGAAAATAAAGGGCGAAGTTTATTTTTGTTCAATGTTAGACACCATCAAAAATATTCTTCCAGCCTTCAAGGAGTTCAACAAAAAAGATAATACGTTTAGCTATAATACGATTTACTTACCCTGAAGTTTCCAATTTTATCTGCAATCATTCCTGCCATTGGTGGCATCAAAATTACTACCGCTGGAGTAACGGCAGACATTATGGCTGTTTCTTGTACATTTATACCTAGTGCTCGCATGTGGATTGTCAAATACGGATATAAAACTAAAATTGCTGAAAGCAAAATGGCACATTTATGATGGTGTTGATTGATTTTGACATTAATATCTGCTAATTTCAATGGACATCTCCAAAAACATTGCTTACGTTTGATACTTAATCAACTCAAATGATTGAAAACAAAATGGCAAATCAGCTGATAGTACTCCAATCAAGTTCTGTTGATGAATATTAATCAAACATCAGTCGAAACTTGAACTAGAGCACAGGAACTACTTTTTGGAACAATAAAAATTGTAAATTGAAATCCTTTATCCCTGGATAAGATAATGAAGCATGTTTACTATTAACTTTAGACTAATGATGGTGTAATAATGTAAAGTAACTATTATGGAAAACTGAAGAGTTGCGAGCTACCATTTACAAATTATTAGAAAATGATAAACTTTATAAAACAGCTGGAATTTTTGAATTGAAAATTCATTAACTTTTCACTAAAAATAATCAACGCTCATGAGAATAATGACTACCGTGTGGATCATTTTCATTTTCCGAAAATATCATTTCGAAGAGCTGCAAACTTATTGCATTTCAGACGAATAAGACTGATCAACTGAAAATTCTCATTTTTCTCATGAGAAAACCTCGACAGAAAATTGTGTATTCAAGAAACACTTTATGAGATTTTCACTAAACAGTTTTATAAAAACACAACACATGTTTCGCTATACAATAGCTTCTTCAGGCGTATCTTTACTTTACTTCAATTTCCGTTGAGACTTTTTCATTAAAAACATGTTTTTGTATAAAGATAGAGAAGTAGAAATTCAAATCATTTCTTTTTCATCACATGGTTCTGAAACAGGAATTTCTGTCATCCATTGCTTTTGGAAGAAAAATTAATCCCTCTTAAAAATATACTCCTTTCAATTTAAACAGGATTCCTTTGGCAGTGAGGATGACAATTTTACTATTTTACTAATCTTACTCTTACTAATATTATAAATGTGAAAGTTTGTGAGGATGAATGTATGTGTGTATGTATGTATGTATGTGTGTATGTATGTTTGTGGCTATTTCACGCCTAAACTATTGAATGGATTTAGTTGAAACTTTACATAAATACAGCTTATGCATCAGAATAACATATAGGCTACAATTAACTAAGGGTTTGTGTGATTTTGGTCATAATATAACGATAAGTATTAAGTCGGAAAAATTTTGGTCCCAGAGAGTTATTTTGGCGTGCGCTGCATATACCGTTGGAGTTATATGCAGATAATGTACCGTGAGATTATATATCTTGAATAGTTCCAAATAAAAGTCGATAGGATATATATACTAAAATTATCCCATGGTTATTTATAATGACTATCATATGAGTGCATCAATAAACTCAAATTCGAGTCTAGCAGAGGAAACGTTTTGGATCTGGGATTGAATTTTACCATTCATTCTCCTAAGAATGAATTCAAATACGGTCATTCAAAACCGGACTTTGCCTTAGAAACATTGATGTTTTGTACCAAATGCACAGCAATGATTTGAGAAGCAATGCTTCCCTTACTAAGCATCATGTACATGAGATCTTTCTTGGATAATCAACTATGGGAAAGATTTTCCATTGAAATCCACAGACTTGATAATCTTGAGACAAAAGATACAATAGTTTACGTGAAATAGTATTAATTTTGATAACTGCCAATCATATGGATGTGTTATTTATTACGACAGAAAGAATGAAGAACAGATGAATATATCAATACTATTTTGACACTTGAATCAAGTTATTATCAATTTTAAGACTTCGGAATTCTCGGAATTCATTAGAGGTAAAATTATCAAGTAATCACTAACAAACCTATAGTCATAAGTAGTGTTCGTTCCATGAAAACATGAAAAAATTTGCAAAATTAACATATAATTAGCATCCAATTGATATCAATACAAATGTTTACACATTGATTGAAAATATTCACTTCAATTAAAAAATCGTAGGCATCATCGTGGAAACTAACATTCTTTTCAAATTAACACATTTTTAACAAACACTTTGGAGGGATACATGGTTGTGTGACCCATACCGAATAAACATCATAATGAGCAAACAATGTAGTGAAAATTTAATTTACTATTTAACTATTTATTGAGACCCAAAATAATGAAACGCTTTCTCACCTTTATATTGTAATTTGAATTATCACTGATGTCTCAGTAATAGCAAATATTCGCGATTCTAGTTTTCAGAAATCTACGAGGGTTTCTCTAGAAGTGACCGGTGACCGGAAGGAATTTGGCACATGAACTATTACAATTATGAAGGAGTACAACTAGACGGTATTGAAAATGAGTTGAGCATCAATCAACCGCATCAATGAAATCTAGACCACTAAGAGATTATTTATTCATTGGTTATTTGTTAGAGTGGTAAACTAGTACATTTTAATTTTTTGACTGGACTACATCCTTTTCTCATGAAAAACTCGTAAGCAATTTTTCTCTTGTAGAATATAATATTCCATTCATAAAAGCACATAACAATTCATTTTGTAAAGTTGAAAATAAAAGAATTGTGAGAGTCGTGATTCAGAACTATCTGTTTATTCAAATTCAAATTCTTTATGGGTGCTAGGACACAAGACTGTTTACACAAGCCATTTCAAATTGTACATAAACAACAACAAAAATAAAAGGTGAAGCTTGGAAAAAGAGATAAAGTCGCACATTAAAAGTCTGACAGTCATTGAAATTAGGTCAAAATTTGTATAATTGAGTTATTCTGAAATGTAAAAGTACCATTGAAAAACTCATTGACATCATGAAAGGCATATAGTAAAAAAATGTTTTTAGTCCCTTGGATTTCGCAGGAAGGGCGTTCTATAGATTGGGTGCCCAATGGGAGATACCATCGCGTGTTCTTGACTGTCTCAGGTAATCGACTTGGATATTTTGATGACATAAGATTAGTGGTAGACTAGATTTGCTTCAGGAGGAATGTATACCATTTACAGACCAAAACTATCGTGTCCTTCTCAGTATCACTTGAGGACAACTAGAGCACTTCGTTCGTTGATAATGTTTACCGCAGTCATAGACAAAACGTCATGCATAAAAACCTGCAGGTGAGAGGTGTTCATGATTTGTCAATGTCTACACAAGAATGAATAAACAACTAATTGATGTTGAAACAAGACAAAATATTCATCACAGGATCTTGAATTCTGAATGTAATAATTTTCTATCATCATGAATAACACAGTCGGAACTTCCATTTCAGCCGAGAAATGAAAGAGATAAACTGTAGTTTTTCAAAAGCATTGAAAAACTAATACATTTCGTGTGAAATGCAAGAAATCCTGAAACTAATAAAGTTCTATTCATATCATGTAGATATTATACTGAATTAATGATTACAATATCCTGATCTGGATTTCACACAGGTTTAAACCAACGACATTTTCAATTTTTATTGCAAAATTTTCTTTGCATTATGAGTACGTTTGACCTCCAGTGCGGATGTACTTCAGAACAAGAATTATAGTTAGTGTGCGTGAAATTTATGAATCTAATCGAATGTTTCTCGAATGGTACTGATACTTTTTTAATTCATCTCGTCCTCGACTCTTGGATTCGATGGATTTTATAAATAATTACCACATATTGTCGACATTTTTTCTACTGGATTGAAGTGTCACGTTGTTAAATTAATTCTTTGTTGGTTGGAGAGAGTGGTTGAATGAAATAATAACTTGAATTTTACTAGTTGTAAGAAAATAAATATTTCGAATGACAATTCGGAGCATTCGCGTTTCCCGGCTTTCCTAAAAAGTAAAATTTTGTAAATACCTGTTTTAAAATAAATACTTTCCTTACTGATACATTAGATTCGACATACTTTTGTGTAAGTTTTCTCACAAAAAAATTTATCAGCTTGCATTGTCCTTTAGAATTACCGAATCTCTTGGAATTAAATCTAACATTACCAAGAATAATTCACCATAGCCGTCGGCGGTCATGTCTTCGTGGTAGTCTTTACTTCGCTTAGAAACATAAGTTAACTGGCAACCTTCAACAAATTCTTTAGAACACCATATATGCGTGATTACAAGGCGACACCCTTTTTCCAGCAAAACTAGTTGACTATCCTTCCTGATGTGCCTGCCGATGACTGTGGAAGTGGATGTTTGCATCTGGCCAGCATTTTGATACCGTGTGTCCTTCCTTAAACCAATTTTCTTGCAAATAATATATTTTTTTCTTTCCTGGCTTATCGGATACTCCATAAATATGTTTTCCTCCACGCTACAATATCACTACGTTTACATAACATCGATTTTTTGCTATATTTTCTTTTCTTTCTTTCTCTTCTTTTCTTATCAAAAAAACATGTACTTTCAGCCTTAGGTTAGGTCCAATGTGAGTCTATTCGACCCTCCACCCCAACCCACAACGGTTTATTGTGGCTCACACCTATTCACACACGACCAAATAAAACCAGCTTCTTAACGAAACCGATTAGTTTGTATAGTAAGTGGTCTTTCAGGTCAGAGTACGGCTCTGCCGAATTCTAAAAATCTGATTTAGTCCCCAGCGGGGCAGGCTATTTCATAATTAATGAGGTAGTTGGATAGTCAAGATGGAAGATTCCCACCTTGATATCCGCGACAACCTTCCCATATGAGGGTTTTTGCACGTCAGCTACAACTGACGATGCCTTAGATTCAACCGTGCAGGGCTTTTTCGCCTCTGGTTTTGCTGAATCATCACTTGAACACAAACGTTTGCTAACCTGTTCATGGGGTGTTTGTTCCTCAACTTGAGACAGATTCTGCGAACGCCGCTCAAGAATTTGGTGCAAGGCGGTTAAATAAGGGACCCGGCTCAGTCGACTCAGTAGTTTCCTGGCTGCACCACCAAACCTTTTTTTAAGGTTCAGTTATTTGATCAGGAGTTGAAGAGTTGAGAAGCTCTCGCTCCTGATCTAAATTTACAAGGAGGTCAGTTATAGTCGTAAGCTTGAGATCCATCTCCTTTGTAGACTCAGCGTCACAAAGATTTTTCAAGTTCACTCTGGCCATAAAAGTCCAACGAGTAGCTCGGGAAAGAAGGTCAATCACGGCAGAGCCCTGCATTACCGTGACAAGGCGATGCTACGACGAGAGGGCGCCCGGTATCTCGAAGGTTCCGTTAGAGACAGCTGATAGGCTCAGCGTCATTCATCCTCTCGGCACGGATACACACACCTTTGGATTAAGCCATCGTTGGGATGCCATTCAGTTAGGGAATAACAGAACCACAAGTGATTCTGTCATTCCCGTATCCAGCGGGGCTACGTGGAAGCAGGCATTCGATGGCCAGTTTGCTCAATCCCCACATCCCCAACTTTTAACCGTACTCCTGGTTCAAATTATCGTCAATATTGAATGATTACCGACCTGGAGATATCATTGGTGGTTTTTTACTACCTGGGCTCAATCTCCACATCCCCAACTTTTAACCTTACTCCTGGTTCAAAGTATCGTCAATATTCAATGATTACCGACCTGGAGATATCATTGGTGGTTTTTTACTACCTGGGCTGCAAAGTCCCGGGACTAAGAAAGAAAACGCGTTGTTTTGTTCAAAATTGGTTTCAATCATCAACGTCATCTCCATCAATCATTCCAGCGCCGCTCTAACATTTCAACACCACTTTTGTAGCACTATTTATTTTTTTCCCCAAAATAGGTCTCAGTTTCAGCAATAACCTATTTATTCAAGCGAAATTTCTTACCGGTGAGCATTTTTTTGAGGTTTGCGAACAGCCAGTAGTCGCTGGGAGCCAAATCTGGCGAATATGGTATATGCTGACGCAATTCGAAGCCCATTCCATGCATTTTTACCATCGTTTTCATCGATTTGTGATACTGAATTATCTTGATGAAGCAGCACTTCCTTTTTTTTTTCAAATTGGGTCGTTTTTTCGCAATTTCGGCCTTCTAACGCTCCAATAACGCCCCAATAAGTACGCTGTTGATAGTATTTCACTTCTCAAGATAGTCGATGAATATTATACCACGAAACTCCCAAAATACCGAGGCCATAACCTGTTCAACCGATTTTTGTGCTTTCAGACGCTTTGAACGAGGTTCACCAGTTGCTCTCCATTCAGATGACGATCGTTTGATTCTGGAGTGAAGTGATAGATCCATGTTTCATCCATTGTCACATATCGATGCCAAAATGCCAGTTTGTTGTGTTTGAACCTGGCATAACACTGCTCAGAATCATAAAGACGTTCTTGTTTTTGGTCAACAGTGAGCTCGCGCGGCACCCATTTTGATCAAAGCTTTCTCATAGTCAAATGCTCATGCAATATTAGGCCAACATTTTCTACCGGTATCTTTACAATGTCAGATAACTCACGCAACTTCAATTTTAATTCAAAACAATTTTGTGGATTTTTCCTAATGTTTTCTGGTGTTACTGTCTCATTTGGACGTCCACTGCGTTCATCGGTGTCTCACGACCGCGTTTGACGTCAGCCATTGCTTCGTTTGAACGGTATTTTTCCCATCAGGAAGCAGTGTAAAACATTGTTTTGAAAATAACAAAAGTAGTGTCACTCTTAGCACAATAACTCACAAACTTATGAGTACAATATCATGAAATTTCATGATACTTTGAATTTTGGAAGGGAAGTTGGGGACCTGCCTCTTCTACATATACTTTCAGGGGAAATTTTCGACTAACTTATCGCTTGATTTCATCCAGAGCAGTATAAGTCAGAAGTACGCAGCAGAATACAGCTGTCCATTGCTACAGAGTTCATCTCAAACTACCTTGAACTACAGTTTTCAATAACTCTTTCATTTGGCGTCATTGTGGATTCATCTCCAAAAAAAACAGCTTCAACCAAGACAACATTGTCTGATCCTACATTGAGTTAATTGAGCAGAAGATAATAAGAATCATGAAGTTATAAAATTATAGCTAGACCAAGTAATACATTTTTCTGATCAAAAATCTATTCTTTGGCAGTTTTAAAACTACCACATTCAAAAGTTGAATCCGTTTACAGGACAGTATGACATATGAAATTACAAATAGTTACATATTTAACACATACATACTCTGCTAAACTTTTGTTAAGTTTTTTCTTTGTAAATCGAAGTGGATATCGCATCATGACGATATTTGTTAAAAATCTAACATATCAAAACCACCTGCCAAGGTTTGTTCTAAATAACTGTGGATTGTGTAGGGAGGATACCAAATCAAAGTGGTATATTCTAATTTGGATCGAACGAGTAAAATAGTTACAGTTACGCAAAATCAATTGAAGCGCTCTACGTGGTGCCGCTACATTATTCACGTGACTGACAAATGTTAATTCATCGTCAAACCGAATGAGTAAAAATATTATACTTTATTGAAATTTCTACTGTAAGAGCAAACACTGTTCTATAATATTTAGTTGAAATTATGAATATACACAACTTTCACAGTTACAAATAATTGTATGGATCTTCAGGTCGACTGCAAAAAGTTAATTTCCACATGAAACTTCAGAAGTGAGATCATTCATAAATACTAGAAAACGCAAAGGCCACAAGTTAGACCCTTGCGATACTGCAGATGTTGAAATATACGATGTTGAGGCAAATTCGTTATAAGTTCTACAATTCAAATAGAAACACGATGTCCAGCAAACTCCTCATCATTCTTAATATCCATTAAGTTAGTACATTCATAAATCGAAATGTATGTATATACTCGATGGGCTGGAAAGTTCGTAGACTAACACACAGATGGTTCTACTTTTATTAAATCCATATCAATCTATTGAAAACACTTTTCCAACACCAGAACAAAATTACGGTCTCTCGACGCATATTTTGCTAACCAGGTTAGCGTAATCATAAGATCATAATAATTAAATTTTACTACTATGTTAATGTTTTCTTATGCTAGTGGCCTACTACCGGTGTGAGTATTGCCTAACTCTACCTGTTATTGTTCCTATGATAAACTACCTGGTTTTTTAATACGTCTAATTTGTTATGTATTCCATCTGTGTTAGTGACTTTCCCCTACATTTTTTCCCTAATACTTTTATGTTTTTCGTTTAGAACTACCAAATCAACACCTTCAAAAGACACGTGTACAAATTGCACAGCTGTCAGACTATTAGTTTATGGGATAGAACATTTTGAGTGG
>NW_019289857.1:0-90395 GCF_000500325.1 Leptinotarsa decemlineata | reverse complement strand
GAAGCAACTTTTGTTAGTTTGAAGAAAATGGATAAAAAATAATTTTGATGTGTTAATGAAACATTGGTTTTTGGCGAAAAAATACTGCTGAAGTCAAGGCTTGGTTTGATAAACATTCGGATTTTGCACCAGGAAAATCAACCGTTGAGAAGTTGTTTGCTAAAAGAGTTGAAATGAGCACCGGAGACGATGCACGCAGTAGACACCCCAAATACAGGAGAATACATAAAATAGAGAAAATAAACATTTTCAAATTGTTGGGTCAGCTTTCCATTTCATGGCAAAAAGAGGTTCAAGTGTATGGCTGAAAGTCATTCGATATCCCATATTTGGACTATGGATGTAAAAATGGATGTAAGAATGTAGGCTAATTTTTGTATTCTGAATAGATACTTGTGATGCACTGCTTGAAACCTTCGGTGTGGTAATGACTATTACTGGAGTTTTTTCCCAACATCAAACCGCTATTTCAACAACTCGACACGTGTTTCGATCACCAAGTGATCATCTTCAAGAGAAAGATTAAACTGAATTGAAGAAGAGCACTTGGTGTTCGAAACACGTGTTGAAGTGTTACAATAACGGTTTGGTGTTGAGATAAAACTCCAGTAATATTCTGAATAGATGATGACGGTTATTTCCACTCACTTGACAGTTGAAAATTACGATAATCTGTCTTTGTCCCTAGGAATATGATTCGAGTAAAAAGAGGAGTTTCTATCGTTGATTGGTTAACGCTTTGTAAATGTACTGAAGATGTTTATTGCTTGACTAATCTTGAATTCCACCAGAATCTAGTGGTTCCCATTTTTTGTTTTCTATTAATTTCTCACCTGCAGATGTCAACAATTACCTTAATTACATAATCATTACATTTATACACTGTAACATGATTCTGTTTACAGCCTGGGACCTATAATAAGGTGTTCCTGTTCCGTATTTTGTTTCAAAATATAATAGAATTGTAACATGAGGACATTTATGATGAAAAATTATATAATCAGACATCGAATTTTGTACAAGGTTGATTTTTGTTTGTTGGATCGGAATAATTGCTCGAGAGGAAGGTGTTTTATTTAATTATGAAGGTGATTGTGACCAGTCATACAATTTTGAACATCTGTTTAATAACAAACTACTGAACATAATTTTAATTAATCGTTTTGACATAGAGGTAACATATTCAACGTTTTTCTCTGAATAGAGGATGATACGATTATTGGAAATGTGAAATTAGTAACCTAATATTAATTATTAAAATTGTCGATGACGATCATTGGTAGTAACTGTGAAAATCTGGGAAATTATTCCACTGAATTTGTCAGTCATTATTCGGAGGAATAGCATAAGTACAGATCAAGGTATAGGGTCTTTCATTAAGCGCTTTGAATTTTAATAAAATATTCTGTGTGTGAGATAACATCGAAATAGGTCCGAGTCCACATGAATGCTCTGCAAATATTCACAAGTCATGACCGTGAAAATATTTACTGTTATTAATTCAAGCAAGGAGATTGGGTAACGAAATATACACCAATATAATTAATAACATTATAAAAACTATCGTAAAATATAATTTGACAGTTTGAAAGATGAAACTGAAAAAGGAATAATTAGTCCATTTTTTATGATCGATTAATTCCAGGCCAGTTGGTCTAATGTGAAACCCTGTATCTAGGTTTCCCCGTTTTCTTCACGATTATGAAATTGGAGCACATTCCATAAAGGGGAGCTGAATTGATTCTGCAAAAGGTGAAGAGGTGTTCTAGATATTTTGACCTTTGTCGAGGAAGATTACAGTGAACCAGCGGCGGGTACAGCTCTAATCGGCAATTTATCAGTCTTGATTATTATTGAAAATAAAAATCACTGGTTATTATTATAGAGATTTTATGCATTCCTTTTTTTGTTTTGTACCGGAACACGATGATTTTTCGTCTCCATCTAGAATTTCTGCTATTCTGAAGGAATCCAACAAATCCAAAACAAGATCTTCTCCCAATCACCAGAACTGTAACACTTTTTTTGAGGCGCGATTCACCAACCAACTTGGTTGGTTGTTGGGAAAAGTGGTTGTTTTGGATTAATTCTACGCTAGAAGTTCCAGTTATGCATTTCATTACGAATTCAACTAATATGACAATTTCAGTTGGTCACTTCTTCGTGATACAGTAAAAGACGAATCCTATTATTCCTATATACATATAACGCAAGGAATTTCATCAATATTGGCATTTTATTACTGACATATCCATTGAACCTCGCCGGAATCGAAATGGAGATAGGTCGAACTATGCAATTTCAAAATTTTGTAAACACTTGGACTGTACGACATGGAAAAAATGTTGGACAAAAACACACACAGACACACACCGACGAACAGAACAAACGACAATCAAAAACGAAACAATAGTTACTCTTAACTAAATTGAAAAGGTTATATTTTCAGGAGTGATTAATTTTTGGGAAAATTTTTGGCTTTCTGCTAGTCTCAATGTTACATATTATTTCTGTGGGATAAACAGGAATGCTGAAGGAAGTATTAAGGCACCTTCCAGGAAAGTAACTCGCCTGTGATGATCTGAAATCTACCAACATTGAAGGTGAAGACAATCCTAACCAAACTGTTGAAATTAATCGATTTCAACAGGAGCTGAACCACATTTTCCAACAAGTTATAGTTTATTGAGAGTAAGCTTTTTCCCAATAGGTAGATTTCTGGTGCTCGACTATTTGTTACGTTGCGTCAAAAATTTAAAGTTTAAAAAATAGGATCAGAAAAGAAAATTGAGCAAATTATTTCAGATTTAATACACCATGTTTTTTTATTTCCACTATTCACTTTATTCATCGGCATTGAAAATATGATTACTTTGATTACACTGAACAAATATATGAAATGGGGGTTGGACAATCCTGTCACAGCTAACTATTGTATTTAACAAAATATATAAAATCATATGTTCCACTATACATTTAATTGTAAACGATATAGTTTGATTTAGATTATATTCTATTCTCTAGACAAGTAATCAACCGAATTGGAAAAGAAAATATATGACTGTATAGACAATTAAACTAGCTGTTCCTGAAACACAATACTTTACCCTGTTTGAAATCAGCTGTCACTTTAAGGCGATTGAAGATTAATAGAATAATTTTTAACCAAACAATTATATTTTGTGTATCGTTGTGAAAACATGATAACAGAGATACAATTTCATTTCTACTTAGATTAAGAATGAAAATAAAATTTTGCTCCACTAAAAACTTTCATTTCAGTATAAATTATCCAAGATCTTCATTACAAATTAATTAACTCAGTATTATCTTGCAATATGATGTTTTCACCGCTAGCTAGTGTGATAATCACACCATTTGAAAGTAGTAATTCCATTTCTCACTTATATTTGTATAAATAACCCAGTGTTGGAATATTTGCAGGTGAATTTGAGGGCCAAATTGTTCCGGATTTATTTGCTATTTAATTTTGGTTGGCTTGTTTCCGGTCTACTTTTGGTAAAACACGTCTTTCCTTTCTTTTTGTTATTCGTTTCATCCGTCTAATCCATAATTAATTAGAAATGTAATTCGTGACAACGAGTTTGTACCATTTAAGTGCGGTAGGGGAGATTGGGGCTAGTTTGCCACATTTCATTTGCTATTTCTCTTGAAATGATTATCATCATTAAATCAACATTTCAATCACGAGAGACAATTTTTCTATGGAATTTATGCAAAAATTATATATGTAGAACCCTAAATTGTTATATTCTGTACAAATATTCCTGACTAAACTATATCATAAAGAACTACAAGATAAATAAGGAAGGATAATGATGTATCCATCGTAAAACGATGGATACATCATTTTACGAAGAGTATTCTAATATTTACCTGATATGATATCGAGATTCTGGATTTACGTATATAAATTTTACTGAAGTCAAGGTTCGCCTTTTGGTATTCTTTCTACATTGACCAGATCCCCGATTATGCTAATTATAAGCATCGCTTTTACTCTTGACTGTTTTTATGAAAAAATTATTCATGATTTCATACCACTTCAGGATATTTTACTTATAGGTTAGTTCTCCTCCCACTATCAAGGCTTGCCTTGTTGGGTAGTATGTATTTATTTACAATGAATGTCTTTTTCCTATTGTATTCTTTCGAGGTAAATAAATATTTTTTTTCCACCGAAGTATGCGCTGGTCAGGCCCTATCCCCCGAAGCCCCGATACATTCGGGAGGGCGCGCCAGAATTATCAACCAATGACCACTCCCCAAATCGTGGGATAAGTGATCATTGGGTCCGACAATCATGTGTCCTGAGCAAGTGCAGTGAGTCAAGAATGACAGCCTTCTGCATCTGTCCGGCTAAGATTTCTGCCTTAGTGCGGCAGACCGGTATGATTTTGAAATTCGAGAGTAGAGAGGGCATCATTCTGGATAGAGTCTGCGGAGTTCGAAGAGAAAATCTCGATATTTTATCCGTTTTTCCTCCTCTTTTCTGACGATAATCGTGTCGCCAGGAGCTGAAAACTCCACGACAAATGTCGTTTTGCTCTGGTGGTCGAGAAGGATTACATCAGGCTTATTAACTTGTATGAGCCACAACGGATTCAATATCCCCCGGAGCGTAGGGCAACACCGGTATCTCGTCAATACCGTAAGAGTGCCGTAGATGGTAATATAGCACTCTCAGGGTCGCATTATGTCGATGCATTAGGGTATCGGGCGCTTCGCGGCAGGCCCTGCACCTTGTGTCTGGAACCTCTATACCCATCACGCGACTGCGGTTAAAAATTCTACAAAGTCGATATAAGAATAGTTCAATCATAAAGTAAATTGTTGGTTGAATCATCAGTAAAATGTGCTAATTCCGTTATTCTGGTCTATAATCCAAAAAAGTACCTCGCGTTTTTGAAATATTTTCGAATATTCAAAGAACTCACTTCGGGTAATGAAAACTTGCAAAATCACATATTTTTTCATGATCGAATCATGCTGCGAACCCTGGTCGTCCACCTGCCACTTCCATTTTCCCCTGAGAAACGTTTAATTTTCCCAAATTTTCCCAATTTTTTTTAACGAAATACATACTGATACAAACACAACTGTTTATGAAGTTAAATGACACTTTTACAAGGGACTTTTTGGGAAGACGATTGTTAGTGAAACAAAATCTAACCTTTACCTAACCTAACTAATGCTAGATTCAGATAATGCAACTAGAATTTAAGAACATATGCTTTCAAGGCCGGAGTCACGATTGAAGAAAACAAAATCCTGTTTGGTAGGCCGTGGTCGATGCCTACTGCGGTAGGCATCGACAGTCGTAAATGCGTTGACTGTATGAAGGAAGTTTATATCTCGAAGTCTCAGCTGAGTCAGTCGTTGCTGACACTTCGAGATATAACCTTTGCGCTCGCAGCCAACGCACATACCACTGATGATATCTGACGCAGCAGCAAACGAAACGTTCAGTACCTTAGGTTCCATTCGACTACGGCCTACCAGCCAAGATTTTGTTCTCTCTAATCTATATCTTGTCCTATTTCCATTTTAGCTCTCGCGGTTTTCAAAGAGCATTATATTTAGTATTTACCTATATAGGGGTTATAAATGTCTTTTATTATCTACTTGATAAAAACTGAGTTAAAAAGATAAATGTTCCCTATGAGTAAATTTTGTACAAATGTTTCCTTCGTAGAAAATGAACGATTTTTTTTAATAAACAAAGAAATCGGTGAAAGCAAATTCATGTCAAACTATTGCGTTTATAAACACGCAATTGTGTAATGGAATTTATCGGAGTGCTGTGAATGAAACTGACTAGCGTTGATGTTGAAGTGAAAACAATAAAGAAAACAATATAAACATTACGTGACCACATTTAGACAATATCCTTCTTTTGAGTAATTGTTCTGACAATAAAACGGATATACCGTTTTGACCTCTTCTAAACGACTAATCAGTTTTGCTTCAGGAAACCTATTATTTTCTAACATTTGTGATAACATAAAGAATTGTCAACTTACACACTAAAAAGTATTAAAATCAAGTTCATTTCGAGTCCCGTTGACCTACGATATGAAGTTAGTACCTGTACATGGTTGGTGATAATTGTATAGGCAATTATGACTTTCATACTTTCAAAATCATCTTTCGAAAATTGTCAATGACCATATTTGGTCAGACGGGAGCTAAGCGGGAGAATCTGTTTTAAAAATCTGTTTTTCCGTTAACCAGCTGTCGCACCCCTACGAACGACAACCCTCAGAAGTCGAAACTTGTGCGAGCTAAGGAAGAGAGAAGACGAGTTGACTTTTTCCTTGTGTTCATCCTTGCGTATGTTGATATGACTGTTGGACTGGCCGATGTGTCTTGTCACAGTCTTGACATGGTACTTCGTAAATTCTCCAATAGTATCTGATCCTTTGGATTACGAAGCATGGACCTTTTTGTATTTCCTAATACGAGTGATGTTACTGTGTTGGCGGAGAATTCTGATGATTTTGTCTGTGGTTTCTTCAATATCTGGTAGTATGGTTGTTATGACCGGTGTATCTCGGAATTTCTGCTTTTTCTGTTTGATCCATTTCACTCTTCCATAATTTATTGCTTCCCGGGTTGCCCTGCTCTTCTTAGTAGTCCTTAGCTAGGTGAATTTGGGGTGTACTTTGTTTTTGATGCACTCATTAAAAAACTATATATAGCTAATGAAGCACAACGTAGAATTCGTTTTCATAATTCTAACTTACCTTGGTGATCCCACTGATAATTTTTAAAAAACAAAGAATTGGGCATAGTCTACAGAACAAATAAAAATTTGAGCAAATTCATGAAGAACAGAGAACATAAAACTCCAGGGTCGGATAGATCGGGAGTATATGTACAAGTTGACTTGTGGTTCTTGTCTAAAATTCTATATCGGGCAAACCGGAAGGCTTTTCCCTAAAGAATGAAAGAACATAGAATGGAAGAATTCTATATTTGCGAATCATCTTTGCACAGAGGGGCATCAGTTCCATCACAATTATGACGTTTTGTTTTTGAAAAAGGAAGCGATAAAACGCAACGTTTTGGAATATTCCCCTTTATTGAATTTAGTTTACAACGAGGAAATTGGTAATCAGGAATGTAGGTAAAATAAAAGCTCAGGTGAAAATTGTATTCATTATTCTCCACTCTTATGCGTTGTTCCTAGATAGATTAATAGTTTCGGAAATGAATTTGTTATGTAGAAATTTAACAGGTGATAGATAATAGTCATAATGATTCAAATTACTGTTGAAGCACGACACAGAATTGGGACATACAGTATTGTGATGCCCAAAGATGATATTGTATAGGGAAACACGTGTTTCACATTGAAGTGTGTTTTTTGAATACGTTTTCCGTACGTTTTCCAGCCACCTCTTTTTAACATCAATGTTCGAACAGTTTTCATATGTTTTCAGGATTATTATTATGTGAACTTGAGGATAATTGATCCTAACTAAACTAGATGATTTAGGAAACTCTCATTGTTGATTCCATCAATCAAATCAGAAATACTGAGTGAAATTATTTTTATAATACACTGTGATATTACTAAGGTAAAAGATTTGAATTCAAAGGTATATTTGTATGACTATCTTTATCGTAATAAATGTTTTTCAAATACAAATAATGTATATACGAAACATTATTTCTGGAAAAAAGTATGCCTTGTTTTTCGAAAATCGACGTTTCGCCAACATATCATTTGGTATTCTAGAATATATGTTAGTTTTTCACTGGTAAAGTTTCTTACATGTCTTGAGAATAACAGATAAATTGTTAGCGAAACGTCGATTTTCGAAAAACATAACTGATGATTTCCAAAATATAAATTTTCATATTCTACTATCCATGAAAATTAACATTGTAACATTAATCTGCTTAATATTTGGTTTCAAAATTAGACAATACACTTTTGATTATTTGAAGTGGTCATTCGAATGTGGTTGGCCGCGAGACTAGTTCATTGTCGTATTGAAGGATTAGGAAATAATACATATTTAATCAGTGAGTATCTATATGTCTTACAAAAAGAAAAACTGCATGTCTGACCTATATATTAGACACAGCTCATATCTTGAATATTTTTTTTCAGTTAGATTAAGTTGTGTATTAATTTGTGCAATATACTCGCCACACCGCATACGCAATTTATTGTATGAAACAGTAATTTAATGCTACAATAACTTTGAGGTAAAAACTTTAATTACTTAGCCACGGCAATGAAAATGATTGGGCAAAGCTAGATGAAATAAATCCGTGTCATTATATCGGAAAAATCGACAACATATTGTAACCAACTGAGCAATTGTGGTGAATTTCAAAATTCATGTTTGCAATATAAAATTTCCATATTGGTGGTGGAAAATAAAACTTTTCAATTTAACCTGACATTATTTAACGGTATCACTCGTATTGATATCAGAGACAATATTCACATTTATATCAATGACAAGAATATATTAATGTTGAGATATACCAAAATGGATCTAATTCATACAGTTTATTGTATGATTTTCACTATAAAGGGTTTCACAAAAACCGTGACACGTGTTTTGCTATCCAATAGCTTCCTCAAGCGTAAACTAAAAGATACTTATGAATTACAACTATTTTATACCTCAATATATTACTTACTTGTATACCTCATTTCTAATGAATGAATCTACCTGAGAAGGTTAGGTATGAATTCATTAACTATATGAATAAATTTTTTGAAAGTACTGTACATGTACTTAACTATTTTTACCTGGAAATTAACAGATTCAATAATGGCGAACTTTTCAATTGAGAGTTCTTTAATTTGTTTATTTCCATACTCTCCAACAGGTCCAGTTTCAAACCTTTCTTCTGGAAATGAAGGGGTTTGTATTCATGGTTGAACTTATGTCCCTCTATAATTAAATGAGTGGCATATGTGGAATGTATTTTTCCATTCTGAAAACTATATTTGTGTTCCTTTATGCGGGCTTTGAACGTTCTTCCAGTTTGACCTATATAAAATATCGGACTGTAACTTTTATCCTCTTCTATTCGAATTGGGTAAACTTCCTTCAAAGCTTGGCTGTATAACTTTTTTTATAATAAAGAATGTATTAGACTGAAAAAATAAATGTTCCTTTCTTTGCTGATTTTTAAAACAGTATGTTGGTTTTTTGTGGTGGAACTAATTGAGGCGCATGCTAGCTGATTGAAAATAATATATCAAGACTATCAAATAATTAGTTCGTTATTGAACATCTGTACAGGTATCCTTGAACACCGTTGATGTGTAGTTTATTTAATAGGATGATGTAGTATTCACTCAATTTCTGTTGACGAATAAATTCATTTCGTTGAGTGCAAATCCCACCAATTGGTTTTGTAATGTGATTGGTCTTTCGTAATCAGTAATGACTACTGATTTTCTAAGTTTCTTCACACATATACAAACTTCAACTGACAAAGTAACACGCATATTTGGAAGTACTATAAACAATTCCGTTGTTTGAATGTCAGAACGTAATTCTTTTTGATGACAGAATAATTACTGGTATTAGTAGTCTGATTTCCGGAACCGCTGGAGGAAAAGGTCAACGAACAATTCAAAAAAAATTATCACAAGTTATTATTTCTCAGTAAAAACGGTTATCCCTTTTTTTATTAGTGGAATTATCAATCTTTGGAATAATATATTCCTGTATGCTTACAATGAAAAAAATCTGTGTCGATTTTGGAGCAATGCATAAATAGATATATTGCTTGAAATTTGAAACAAATGGCCCAAAATAAACAACTCTTCATATATGAAATATTTAGTTGAGGTAAAGGTTCATCCTTATCTCATAAAAGTTTTGATTCCTGAGGGTTGGCGTTCATATAAGGGTTAGTCTATATACAATGATATAAGGAAGGCAATACGCCAACTAAAAATCTATTTCAAACCCATTTCTGAGTCAGAGTCAATGCGTTTGCAGTGGACCATTTGGACGGATATATCTCAGTGGAATCTGCTGGATAAAATCTTAGAATTTTTCACCAATGAATATACAGTGCATTTCTTTAATGTCCCCCCTTTCATTTTTTGAACGGGTCAAATAAAAAAATTGAAATTCGGGATAATGAAATTAATGCATGAATACTTTACTTCGAAATGAAACTTTCAAGATGGCGACTGGGCGCCATCTGTGAAAAATAAATTAAATGGAAAGGGGGGTCTTGTGACACATCTTTTTGAAGCTCCTGACAAATGCTTCACAACCCTAGAATATAATGTCAATATCTTCAACTACTACAAAATGGCGGAACTTTTAATGATTGCCTGAATACATTGACATTCAACTACATAATTATGAGGTAATAAGCTTGAGGTCAGTTCAGAAGATGCTCAAAATGGTTGCCTTGAACTTCTTGACGTATGAACAGCCTATCCGATATTTCACGCTTAACAATTTCGAACACAGTAACGTCAATTTCTCTACAAATATTTATTATTCTCTGCCGTAAATCCAATATTGAAGCAGGTTCAGTTTCGTACACCTTCTGCTTCAAATAACCCCATAAAAAGTCCAAAGGAGTCAAATCTGGTGAGCGGGCTGGCCATTCTGTGGGACCTCGACGGCCAATTCAACGACAGGGATCAAATAGTTTCTTACTTGTCTGAAGTGATGTGGTGGTGCTTCATCTTGTTGGAATACAATCCATATCGAATTCATTAGGATTCGCTTCGACGATTTCAGTCAACAGTAGTTTCCAGCATATTCAAATACAGTTCCCCTGTTGAATTTTGATCCCAATATTACTGACCAAACGTTAATTTTTCTGGATAATGGATATGTGTTTTCCGGAAAACGTGAGGGATGGTGTCACTTCAATAGCGGCAATTTTGTTTGTGAACATTGCCGTTAAAAAAATGTACATTCGTCACTAAAACAAATATTGTGGAGATAAGTAGGATGCCTTGCAATGGTTTCCGTCATGATTTCCAGAATTCTGTTCTTCGATCAGGGTCATCTTCAGTTAATACCTTTCTACTAGTAAAACCGAAAACTAAATGAGAATCTTCCAACTGAACAATAATGATATTCATTGTTGTACTGACATTTTTGTCGTTTTTATAAACAAAAAATAACTTAACAAACCTTATCGGGTTGTTGGAATTGCCATATGGCAGATAAAAAGGAATATTCCTAGAAATGTCGATATCAATGTGTTTGTCTTCAGGAAATTATTAAATGTTCCGCCATTTTGTAGTAGGTGAAAATATTGACTTCATATTCTAGGGTTGTGAAGTATTTGTAGCAGCTTCAAAATGATGTGTCACAAGACTCGTCTTCCTATTTAATTTTTTTTTTCCAGATGGCGCCCAGTCGGCATCTTGAAAGTTTAATCTGTCAATTTTACTTCAAAATAAAGTATTCATGCATTAATTTCATTATCCCAAATTTCAATTTTTTGAGTTGAATCTTCCAAAGAAAGGAAGAAAGCAATCGATTTCAAAAAGTAAACTCTCTACAAAGATGTGTATGTCTATGCAAATAAGTAATTTTCAGAAACAAACTGAAAAAACCCTTCTCGAAATAATTACTTTCATATAAACATTGAATTACACGAAAGAAAAATTACCTTCGAAACAACTACTTTTATACGAACATTGAAGTATACAAAAAACACTTTTTCCTATTCAGTTTTTACTCCAAACATTCGATATATAATTTTGCGGGGTTCTGCCGCGATGGGCGTCCTTGTCAGAGCTACTTGTGGGACCCTTTAACGACCATCATGAAATATACTAAACGTCTCTTCAAAAGCAAGATATATTTTGGATCGGCCTTGCCTAAATTCTTAACCTGTATGTATCGGCAGGTGAAGCCATGGACGTAGAAAAATAAATATTTTTCTACGTCCATGGGTGAAGCTGACTTACAGATTCCTTCATATGATAAAGTTGCTGCGATCATTAATGTGGGGCTCTTGCACCTTGAACTTCCGACAGCCTCAAATGTTTAACGTAGATGAAAGATGGTCAATATAGTGGGTAGTGGCGAAATGGCAACAGACTGACATCGGAGAGCACCTTGTATTACATTGAATGTTTCAGTTGTCAATCAACAACATTGACCTAATTCACATTTCAAAACTCCTTTGACATATGTCGAAGAAGTTGAGAAATAACTAATTTGCAAAGGAATAACTGCATATATATTCGAATTTTTTTACCATTTCTGAAGACGGAGGCAGATTTTGGTCTCCGAAACATTAAGATAAGTATTATATTATTTCTCAGCATTTTTTTGATAGGCAAAATTATTGAATACGATAAACTGGCAAATAGAACATCTTTCTTTGTGAAAAATACTTGGATTTTCCGCAGTAACTTATCGGGGTAAACAAAAAAGTTGATCCTTTCTACACTTGTATAAAGTTCTCCATTATAATTTTCATATTTTTAGATTGTGGAAGGTGACAATACCCAAAAAAGGTCGATAAAAAACGATTTTCCTCCACAAAAAATGACTTTCGTTCAATATTGTCTATCATAATAATATTTTAAAGAATTTTCCTGACCTCCTAAACACTACAAACCAAGTAAAATTATTGTACTTCCCCTTTATAGAGTTAGTGGGTAAATTCGAAAATGCTCGTTTTTTATGGGGATCACATTATACCTTTCACGAAACTTTCAAGTTCCATTTGATAGTAACATATCCACTAGAATTTTGAAATATCTCTTATCAACAACCTGTTTATGCAACTATGTCTTGTATTCCATATTGGTATTGAATATATGAATATCCAAAATAAAATTGTTCCATGAAAGTTACTTGAGTAGAAGTGGTTAGCCTCTCATAAATACGACTTAACCCCAATCTTCTACAAACATTTGATATCAAGTCTTCTATCGAAGTTAATTGATTGGATTTACTTCATTAGTATCAGAGGTCATCATTATTATACCTTCATCAGTCTTGCGTCTTTTGCAAAACGTGATACTGCTACATGAGTGTTCAATCTGGATATGTAAAAAAAAGTCTTATATGAGTAGTCCTAAGTTTTTCTCATCTCAGATCAGCATAATACAACGATTTATATCCAATCTAATCACATTCTATTTATCATCCCTATTTGGTGTTCATTTATAACCACTTACTTACTCTCACAAAGTTTTAAAGGTGCAGGATCCAATTGAAGCTGTTGAACTTCATAGAACTTGCCTTGTCCTAACTTTTTTTATTTAACTGTCACTTTCAAATACTCAAATTGTTTGATTTGAATGCGTAGCTTTTCTCAAGATTAATCAACATATTGATCTACATGGGTTCAAAATAGTATAAAATTACAAATTACGTTGAGAAATATTGAGATCAGTTCATATAAAGTTTCTCTAGACAGTCATAACAATCTTACATCATTAAAGTCACCCAATCGATATACAAAAATATGATGAGTCTATTCGTATATGATTTGTGTATTTCAAAGATGATTTTGACCTGCCCACTTGTGCATCAATTGAACATCTGAAGGTGGAGAGATTTATCCTTGTTGTTGTCAATCTTCCAACTTGAATACTCATTTATTTCACGAAGACACCCCTGTAATAGTATTTATAAAATTGTCAAACTAGTTTTGTTTCTACATCATTGGTAATTATTCAGATTTTGAAACCTCCAGGTAGACAAATGTTTTTGACCCCTACGGTGTTGAGCCTGCAGAATTTTTGCGAGTACCGAATTTATGATGAGCTTGTTATTTTTGGTGTTTCCATTGTCCCCAAAAAGGACTATAATATGTATATAATACGCCTTCGTGTTTACGCTACATCGTTCCCAGAAATTGATATATTTTTTTTTTATTTTCAACTATAACCTCACAGCTGAAAAACTTGTTTCTTTACATCCGATTAACACCCCCATGCCTTTTGAAGTCGATAACATATAGGATTATTTTTCATTAGCAGAAAATAGCCTCACAGAAAATTTTACTTTCGCATCAGTTTTCACTTTGAGGTAGACCAATAGTTACATGTTAAAATTGATAGTTTTGACAAAACATTTTGTTACCGATTTTCGAAAAATTCTTATGACCATATATAATATTTTCTAGTACTAAATTAATTTAATGCAATATTTGGTATGTGAAATTTTATAAGCATAAGATAATTTTGATCAATTGACAAATTTTCGTAAATTGAATCAGTATTGCAAAATAAAATAAATGTCTGTTTATACAAAATCCAAATAGTCATATATGATGAAGCAATTAACATTTAAACTTCAAAATTATGTCGAGAATAAAAACATTCTCGATAATAAACTTCATTTAGGTTGTGCATTTGGGTCTTACTTTGGAATAGAGGTGCTATATACTAAAATAAGCAAAAAATACTTTTTACAGCTTCTATCAAAACTTAAGCAATATGTAAATGCACATATTTTTACTTGATGATGACAATAAAAAGTATCAAATTATTGAAATTAATGTCCTAAGAGTATTTCTTTGCATGCTGCGTACCCCAATAATTCAGTAATTCAGTATAGGAATCACACGTTAAAAGGTAAGACCTCGTTAATCCTTAGCTCGCACAAGTTTCGACTTCTGAGGGTTGTCGTTCGTAGGGGTGTGACAGGTGGTTAACGGAAAAACAGATTTTAAACAGATTTAAACAGATAGAGGAGAGTAGTTATCCGAAGCAGTGGAGTTTTGGATAACACAATAATATACTTTAACAGATCTTTGTAAAATTCGAACCTTTGGCGTTGAATGCAATGTTGAATGTATTTAATAAAAATACTTATCCTAGACATAAAAACTGTAGAAGCACATTTCTCGGTGAAGAAAAATGTTTTCATAGTTTTCTTCTCTGGGAAAAGTTTTATCTTTAGATTTATTCTCCGATGAATTCATAAGAGAAAATATAACAGAAATATTGCACATCTATTTATCATCAACTAAAACTTACTGATGAAATGGGGACAATTTCCAATCAAATGTGAATTAAAAACTGCATAGATACGGATCAACGAACGTCATTGTGAAACACTGTGTTCAGTTTTAATGAGAAAAGTAAATGAAAGAACTACATCATTTGTATCGATCACGGAAATGATAGCAAGGATTTATTCGCAATTGAGTAGAGGACGGTAACGATTAGGGAGACAGGTGACATCTGATTCGAATGTGTGCAACAAGTACTTTCATTGCCATCTGCAGTCTATAAAACTGTTAATTTTGCAACAAGGCTACCCACAGATCCTCATTACAGCAGAGGAATTTTTCAAGTAATGGTAAAAATCTTTCATACGAAGTTTTTGGTTCCCCCGTATAAAATTCGTATAGGTGCTCAAAAAATGATCGGATTGCACTACATTAATGGTGCATACAGAAACCTTGACGCATGAAACAACATTATAATGTCCTACAAATCTCCCATACGTACAAGTACGATGTTAATGTTAATAGATACTTATTAAATCGCATTGAAGGTAAACTCATCTCTGTCCAATAACGCAAAAACATTGTTAGCATTCCTTTCTCTTTCATATTATTACAAAGTGAACCTACATGGACGATTGTAATGTTTGCATATTTTATATAACTTTGACCTCTCATGTAGATGTTAGAATTGGTACCAGAAGAATGGAATTTTACAAATTACACTTTTTTCTCGATTGAAAAACAGTCACCCTACTACAAATACTACTAAAAACTGTCTGCTAAGTTTTTAGCAGGCCATTGATATTTTCTAGCTGGTGGTTGAAAATTAGGCCCTGACAGAAACACATCTAATTTTGTGCATTCTTTAGATAATTTCGATGGTGCTCATCACCCAGAATACAATTACATTTTCGAATCACCTTCACCAAGATACGCGAATTTGAAACTGCGCGTTTGTCGAAAACTAGTGTGACGTCACGAGATATGTACGATTGTTGGTACAGCGTCTAAACTACGTGTGAACTGTTACAAAGCGAAATATTTAATTTCAGAAAAGTTTTCTCAAAGTAGATACAAGTAATTGACCACATCGTTATGAAATATTTCAATACGAATGAGGACTTCATTAGAAGGGGAATGAGAAGAGTTGAAGTGTTTGAAAAAGAATCTGACGATGACATTTTCAGTATAAATATTCAGTACCTATTATAATTACATGACGATTCAGTGATTCAAGGAGAATCGTTTGACACTTTGTAAATGAGTGTTTTCCTGAAAGTCGAGTACAATTCTCAATATCTTTCGAAATCTGAAATAAAATGATATTCTAATTACATTAATGCATTCATTTTATGACTATTTGCCTGAATTTTTTCAGTTATCGTGTCACCTCAGCTTGTCCATGATGAAGATTCCGGTTACTCAAAGGGCATGCTTTAAGGTCTGGAAGTTTCGCCCTCTAGAAAATGTTAGAACAGTTCAGAACATTCGAGAGTATTCGAAAGCATTTCATGTTCATCCCAGAACATCCCGGTACATTCTGGGATGTGTTGAAATGTTCGGGTATAGTTAAGAACTTTCGGAAAAATCCCAGAACATCCCAGATGAATGTGAAACAATAAACGAAGATATATGGTGTGGTAACTCTCTAGCCTCCATCCGTAAAAAGGTTTTCGTTTTTACTTGAAACAACGCGCCTTCTAGGGAGCTTTAGAACACTCCATAATATTCTGGAAAGTATAGGAATGTAGTCTTTTCAGGGCTAGCGTCAATGTTTTGGTTGGTTTCCGTGGGGTTTTGCCGTTATAACCTTTAACCAAAGGACCAAAGAAAACCACGGCAAAACTCGGAGACCAACCAAAACATTCTGGAAAGTTTTGAAATGTTCGGTAATAATCGGAACTCTCGGGAACATCCCAGATCA
Source organism: Leptinotarsa decemlineata (assembly GCF_000500325.1). Lineage (NCBI taxonomy): Eukaryota > Metazoa > Arthropoda > Insecta > Coleoptera > Chrysomelidae > Leptinotarsa > Leptinotarsa decemlineata. The sequence continues at coordinate 73,510 of NW_019289857.1, read as the reverse complement.
TCGTGGAACAGTTAAGGGAGTCCTCTGTACTCCTTCCATGAAAAAAGATTGCGTTTTCACATGAAAGGTAAATCCAAATCAATGGGAAGTATTCCAGAACAGTCTCGATCGATGTGACCTTGGATAAAATCCGCTCAATCGAAGATTTAGTTTCAATTATAAGATGAAAAAGATAATTTTAATGTGCACGAATTGATTAAGAAGCCAATCCTTGCATTTGATAAGGGTTGATACCGTATCCATCTAAAGAGCTTTCCAATTACCTCATTGTTTGTGATCATTATTTCAAACATTAAAATAGGTATATAAAGCGCTATCCTTTAAAAACGAATATATGCCATCGCGGAGTTTTTTGTGGACCTATGAAAGAAAAATAATAGGCAGTGAATTGTTTTGTAATTTCTCGAAAGAATATTGTATTATATGGAAGGAAATCTAATATATAAAAATGAATGTTTGTTGGTTGGTAAGTGGTAAACTTCTACATCGCTCAACCGATCGTGATGAAACTTGACATGTATAAGTAATTTTTCATAGAGAAGGTTTTTAGGCTATCAATTTTTCTGTAACTCGCCACTAGGTGGCGCTGTAGAACAATTTTTTGAAAGCACTGTTCTTATAACGCTGCGCACGCCCAAGTTCGTTGATTCTGATTCTGTCAAAACATTGGAACAGCAGCGATACAGCAACATAGTACTAGTCTCATATATTTGAAGAGAAAGAGTTTACTACCGAATAAACTGCACCGGTATTGGTACCGGTGCTGGACATCACCTTCATCTGCGATGAAATTCAATTGATTATTGACTATTACAAATTTTTGAAAGTAAAATATAAGTTTCATTCCTGTTCACTGCTTATTATTTCAAATGGAATATGTTTTGTTATTCACAGGCTCTCATAATTTTAGTCCAGGTATCATCTTATTTTACACACGTCACATGAAATTGGGACGTCAAGATTTAACGTCATCATTTAGCTTTTTGATTTCTTTATGTGATTCAAAATGATATTGTTATTTTCTGATGATTAACTTTGCTGATATTGAGTATAAAAGATAATATTTAGTGATTGTACAATTTCTGATAAAAATTTGATCCCTCAAAAATACTCAGTCTCAGTTAGCCATCCTCATAAAACATAGGTATATGTGTTATCATATATTGTCATTTCCTACAATTTGATTGAATGATTAATTTCTTTCAATAAAAATATTCAATAAACAAATGTTGTCTTAGAACGTTATTTTCATACAATGTAGTTTATTTCTTTTACCCTCAGCTGTAAGGATATCGGCAAAATCCACCCTTAGGTGGGAAAATAATTTGCGTCGATATCAACCCATTCAATACCTATGCCTGATATTTTTAGTCAAAATGTATCTACTGAAGTTTTTTAATAGTTCTTTCCCCCACATGGCAACACCTTCTCATCTTTATATTACATTTTACCAATGTAGGTATGTTTCAGTTGAATTCGAAATATAGAGGTTTTGTTTCACACCGATGTAATTGGTGAATTGCAACCATTTCTTGTTTCTTGGCATTTAAAATTTAACAAACGTTCGGCCAAAAATGTGAATAACTCCAAGTATCGTAAACCAACACTGCATACAAAATAGTAGAGTAAAAAACAAGAAGCAATGAAGTTATATTCTCCAGAACACATTGTTCAAATTTTATTTTGAAAAATTTTTCAATTTTTTGTAGAATCATCGGTAATATTTTATAATATTTAGATATGCAGTGCATACCGTGAAACTGAATATGTTTTATGATAGGGATTCTATTTATTGCGAAACATTTGAGTTATTCGAATTTGACAAAAGTATATTTATCCATGCGAATAGATGATCGTGAAAATCAGTAAAAAACGTATCTACACGATAATTAATTTGACTCATCGGTACCAACTCATGCATTTGTTTGTGGTGTTCTATAAATTAAAGGTTCTAGTCATATCAGCATACAGTAAAAAATGATCTTTTTTGATAACATCAAACTTTCGAAAAAAACTACCCGTCAAAATTCACTGATATGAGTGTAAATGATTTTCTAGACATACACCTTTAATGTTTTTCACAAAAGCAACAATAAAAGTTCTATAAAATATTAAATACTGAATGATAAGCCGTATCATTGACCAACACTAGGTACATATAAAAGAAACACAGTGGAATCGCTAATGGAAAATTACAATCAGATAGAAAGAGAAAACGATATCTAACGCAGTAATTATTTCTCAAGAACTGACTGTTACAGATATTGTAAAAATAGTTATTCAATTATAATGGTTTTTATAATATTTGCATATGCAATGATAGGCGAAACAAAATAACGTATCAATCATATGTGATTTTAGATTCCGGTATCCAAAGAAATACAACTGTTTACTCTTCAATATTGTTAAAACTTTTCCAGCAATGTTTGATAGAAACAAAATAAAGCGCCAGTCTGTGTGATAACAAAACAAACGCATATTTCTTTGAATCTTCATCGTCACTGTCGTAAAGATATATTTCCGAAACGAAGCAGTATAACCTATTCTCGAACTTACTGTAGGACTGTAATTTGATATTTACATTGATATAAAGTGTTGTTTTATTTGACACAGCAAAACATGAAGATATCAACAAAAACACCATCACCTCGAAATTTTGCAATAGTTTCACCTATAATGTTGATATCCTATAATGTTAATCAAAAACGAATGTCCTTTACATTACAGTAATCGCCAATACAAATAAGGTTTAGGTCAATGCTAAATGTGTACGATTACTTTCTAAATTGAACATCATTTTCTTCGTGAAATTTTCTGAATTATTATAGTTCAGTAGTTTGCGATACAGCAAATACCACATCAGAAACCGCGCTAAATTTCAAAAAACTCACCATGTAACTGGTTTAGAGAACGTTGTTTTGCTTTTTCTTCCTTACTTCCAATTCAATCTGTCACAACATAGATTAACTAGTAATGAGTGCGCACCTTCAAACACAATTTGAACTAAGGCAGGATGAAATCAATTGATGTATGAACACTGACAAATCTAGCACCACTCTGCGAACGGTACCCAGTGAGTGTGAATATACCAACCAATATCTGTACTACTCTGACTCTCTGATGAGGACGATAATGCAATCCTACCGAGTAGTTGTTGACTTTTATTCAATCTACAGGGTACTTCTGTACGCAGTTTCTTTTCATTCTTATTCGAACTTGGGAATAAATGTGCGGGAGTATGTTGGACCTTCGGAACAAGTCAATTCACCATCATTTGAACTGCTGATCTTTTACCAAACCAAAGGCACTAATTTTTGCCGGATTTTTTGTTTACAGAGTGTGACCCAAAACAGCTTTCAGCATTTGTGGAGAATAGTAGATCGCACTTCAGATATTTTTTTTGAAAATCTAGGTCAGTTTTTTAATTTTCATGCCATCTTTTATAAATATTCTGAGGTAGATTTCCTTGAATCTGCAGATATCTGATGATTCCTCTGTGTCGCATCAACACCAAATAGGTTCAACTTGGAATCATAAAAGACATGTTCAGATATACCAAAACTTCGATTTTCAAAGACAACTTGGCAGAAAAATTCTGCAGCCACCTGCACTCTCTCAAAAATTATAGCGGCTAATACTTTTGTTCAACAACTTCGAGCAGACACTGAAACTTGAAAATTAAATTTGAATTAACATTTCAGCAGAAAATAAAAGTAAAACACCTGATGATGTTGTGATTATCACCATAGAAAACGTAATATATTAAATATAGCTGCCAGAAACAGCATAAAACAGGGTGGTGAAAGTTAAGTTCACCTTAACCTCAAAACCAAAAAAAAATATTCAAAGAAATATGTTGTCATAATAAGAAATGTCGGAAAATAAAATACCACAAATATCTATATTTTTTTAAGGACAAAACACAAGCACTACAGAAAAGCCCTTAAGGCGCCGTTAGAGCGGTGCCTGTGCGAAAGTAGCGATTCACATTGGATTTGAATCGCTAGAGATTAAATTCATTTCACATAAACGCAGCTCTCCAAATGAAAGAGTTCTTAAACAGTGAAGTTCGGGTTGTACTGAGTTGAACTTCAAAGTTCTCTGGGTGTAATCAAATGTGCCATGTCACTTGAACACTTCCCGTGAAAGTATCTATAGAAGAGAGACAAATCTCCAACCTTTCTTCGATGTTCCAGACTATCAAGGTTGCAACTGATGCTCGCGTCTCCAATCAGGCGGATGCCTCTTTTCTAGATGGAATTCAGCAGCTTCAGGTTATGTTTGGGGGCGGAGCTCCATACATGAGAACAATACTACAAACAAGGTCTGATCTGAGCTTTATAAAGCATCAAAAGTTGCTGAGGTGTGTACAGTTTACTGGTTCGGAACAGTGTTCCAAGCTTTTGAGAAGCAGCCTTTGCAATTCCAGCGATATGATTGTGCCAAGACATATTGGTGTCCATTTTTTAACCCTCAACAAACTCATCGAAACAGAAAGCGGAATTATCTGTCCTGATATTATTATATCCGGTTAGGAAACATTTATCTTTTTAGAGAAAACCGATAAAACTGATGCCTGGGTTTTTGTGACATTGGATTGAACCTGGTTACTTATCCAATAAGTCGTTGATGTACAAAAATGTACAACAAAAACAATGCGTGCTTCATTATAAACAAAGAGAATTCAGAATCTGATGTTTCTAATATTTTACTGCGAAATATAATTATTACATTCATTTCCATAGATTAAACTCATACATGTGACACTAACCCACTTGAAAAACTGACAAATATATAGCTGAACTGAATAATTCGGCCCCTTTTTTATAATTCTAAACTGAAAAGTTGTCACGTGAATGACAGACTGGTAAAACACACTGATCTACATTATAGAAAATTGTATAAAATTTTCTGCATCACCAGTTTATGGATAGCTAACGCTAATACCCGCTAAATCCTGGATTTATCTAATAGACATTAACTATGGTGTAGGAGGAGAGACCAAATGTAGCGTACCTCATATTTGATACATATTTGCCAAAAAAAGTCAAAAGTTGGCCTTGATTCGACTCCAACATATGTATTATTTTGTATATTTTATCTTTGGTTAGGTCCCCTCATGTTTCTGGACAGGTCCATTTAACATCATATTTACATTTCCTTAAATTTACTGTTATGAATGAATAATTGGAAGTCATCAACTATGATATGAGGACATGAATGAGATAAATTGACAGAAAGTTTTTTCAGAAATAGGTGAGTGGATAAGAAACTGAAATTATTTGGGGGTGTTTGAATTGGTGTGAGTCACAATGAATTCTTGCCGTATGCAGTAAAGGATCGAATAGATTCACTCATGTTGAAATCAACCTATTCTGGGATATACTGAAAGGTAAGACTTTAAATCTCTTCTAATCACCTTTTGCGCGTGATCTGTTCACGATTTACCCACTGAGGTGAGCTAAGCTGGTCCAGAATAAGCTCATCTATGCACTGAATCTTCAACTGAAATTTCATCAACAGTCAACAGTGTCAACCCCCACATTTTCTGTCACATATTTATTGATTCAATGTTGTTACCTAAATAATTCCTGTATCATTATTGTTCGCCTAACATCGTATTATTGGTGTTATTAACAGCAGTTCATTTCTGTGTAGCTATTTTGAAAACCATCTTCGATAAGGGAATATGGTAATAAACCACTCGTAAGGCCGCGTAGTGTTGATGGATATAGGCTGGTCATGCCGACAGCAAGTGCATTAGGGTTTCAGGCGCCTCGTGGCAGGTGCTGCTCGTGCTGTCAGGATCCTCTAAACCTAACATAAGACTACGGTAAACTGAGGTGTTGAAAACACCTGCCTGGCAGGCCATGATGAACTAACCCCTCAGTTGCCAACTTCGGTCTAATCGGTTTGAGGAAAGCAAAAGTCTGGTGATATGATGATCTGAGATCTTCAGTATTGTCGAAGAAGACCCTAAAACCCAAAGTTCATCAGTCTCTCGGGCAGTTGAATCAAAGAGAAAAGCTCCACTTCCTTGTTTTCTCATGGCTGCGGAACATACAGAGAAGGTGTACGGCCGAACTTCTGATGATTTTATAAATTCCATTCAGTACGATTCTGATGGGTAGACACTTCAAGCTCAAAAGACCACGACCTCCCTGTTGTCGAGGGAATTATAACCGTGAAATGCATCATTCGTGTGGACTTTACGTCAAGTTGATACAGCTCTTTCCGAATGCACTTCACCATTCCAAAGGAGTAAAATGAGATTGAAATGGCGAACATACTTGTAGCAGCAAATGTTTTCTTCCCCGACAGTTCCGATGACCAGCTCTCTCGAAGTTTGTGCTGATACTTGCCGCGGAGAGAGTTCTTCACTGCTGTTACCTCTTGTGAGTGGTATTGTTTCACCCTGAGGTAAGTATACGTCTCTCCGACATCCAAATGGTGTAAGATGCTTCCATCTTCGAGCTGCACATCCTCTCCATAGTCCCCGCATCCTCCTCTTCTGAGATTGATCGTTGCACATTTGTCTATCCAGAATTCCATACCGAATGCAAGCATAGTTATCTTCCGCCACCTTTCACGACTGATGCTTATTATTTCAGAGGCATGAAGTTTAACGTTATCCATTTGAAACAAGTGAGTGAACGTATGCATCCGGTTTCCGGGAGTGCCACAGCTGTACCTCGAGTATTTCTGAGCGCAACGGATAATGGCAAAAATGACATGCACGATAGAAGAGGTTTAAGGGAATCGCCCTGAAATATACTCGTACCCCGCTCTGTTTGGACTCTAGCTCGATCAAATGATATGGTGAATCATGTTCTCCAGAGAAGTATCAGTTGTTCTAGGCATTTCACTAGTACTAGCACGAGTACCACAAAGTATAAGCGTATTAGACACGCCTGCAAAGTTCTTGAATAACGAAACGTGTTACTACTTTGCAAATTCTTTTTATTAAATACTTTTCAATACTTTTATCATTTTACAAAGTGTTACGACACAAAACATAGATTTTCGTCAAGGTTCGGCTGAGTTCATCATAATTTTAATCTATCGAATCACAGAGAGCCATCATTGAGCGATCAGCTTAGGTTAAGTTTTTGTATTTGGATTTTTTTCGCTAAAGTTGTTATTGATGGAATCTAAAGTTCAACTAGGAACCGGTATAAACTGTTCAACTTCTGTTTAGTTTCTGTAATACACTAATAAGGATTCGTTCAAACTGTGATCTAACATTAGGAATATTTCAAAACAAAAATTACAACTTCACGGTAACTCAGTGCTTTTCCACTTGAACCATTGTGAGGTGGTATGCGGTTCTGTATAGACAGTGTCAATAACATAATAATTCAAGAGGCACAGAAATCTTGCCCAAGGTTAATATGCAATCAGACAACCGCATCCATGCTGGATTGCTAAGTATGTACAACCGCCTAAAATATAGGGCAAGTCTTATCATCAAATACTGAGAAATGAAACACCTTAATATTTGTCAAAAAGCCACATTCCGAACAGAGATAAATAATCTGAACTTGAGCCAAACATACTTCAATGATTTCCGGATATTAAAAGCAAAACAGATCTTTTTCGTATATTTAACTAATTTATATATCTACCACTTTCGATTCAAGCTACAATGACCCTCCATTTGGGGCCAGAAAGTTAGAAATGAATTTCAATAGTCTTACTGACTTTTAAAGCTGTCTGAAATGAGAAATTTCAATAAATTCGACATTTCTCATCCACGAGATCTGATTCAATATTTTTTGGAGCGTAAGACAAAGAACTTTCACTCTCCATACTGTAGGAATGCTGGAGTCAGTCTGCCAATCTAGTTTGCAGATTGGCAGGGGATGCAGATTACGGCAAAAAAATTGTTTTTTATTATAATTTAATGGAAAAATCGAAAACACATCGCCAATGCGCAAAATGATGAACAGCTTACTCAAAACAATCGGTTTCAAATTTTCAAATCTTGTAAATCATTATTAATAGTGAGCACACATCTGCCCTCACTAGCCCCATCTATGGGATCGGCAGAAAATGCAAACCTTGCTTATCCAATATAAGAAAGGAACCTGTCGCATAGCCAAGTTTCGAAATCGACCGGTGAGAGCTGCTGAGAGAGACAGCATGGCTTCTCTTCCGGACGCAGTGGAGAACCTTATTTATTTTGCAAATTAATATTTGAGTTTTCTGTCGGTCTTGTAGATGGCATCTTCATAAGATGATAGATGCCATCATCTATCATCTTCATAAGATGATAAATGATACTTATACTCAGGAATATCAGTCCAATAATGCATTCATGGTTCAGCCTAGCACCACTGATGAAAACGGCGCTGCCTGGTGTTGGATCACAAATGCTATAGTATCTATTCTCACATCATTGTTTACTCTAAACATAAACTTTTTCATTTCTGCATTGGTCTAAACAGGAAACTACACGACGCGACGTGTGTACAAATGTACATAATAAATACAATGAAAGGTAAATCTGGAACTTTTGGGGTATATAAATCCAAAACACACATCATCTATCGGATTGAGAATGGAAGCTAAGTTTGTCATATCGTTAGGTTAAGTTTGGCGAGTTACAAAACATTTCAGTTTCTCTACTATTCAAATTTCATTAGCGTTAATACTAGTAAAATAAAAAATGTTCAAATAATAGATATTCGCAAAATATTATTGTTTTTTTTGTTTCAAACTCAATTAAAATTTTCAGAAAATAGTAATTTTCCTCACAGATAAGTATAGCGTTGTTGTGATTTTTCTGGAGAGAAATGTAAAAAGATAATTTGTAAAATCTTAGTAATAGTATGGACGACTCTTTTTTGTTTAACTTGTATTCAGTGGCCAGGGAATTCTCCAAGACTTAAAAGACATATTAAAGTCTTTCAACAGAAAATAATTTCAATAACCGCGAGATTATTTTTCGATATTTCACTAATAATTACGGAATATTCCTAACCTTTTTATTATTTTTCTAACATAACATATACCTATTTTTTAATATGTATGTAAGAAATGTATGTTCCAAAAACGTTTATATGTTTGATTTCATATCTTTAGTGCGTATCCCAAACCGTTGTTGATGTGTGTATAAATATCACCAATTTTTATAGTTGGCTGTGATTCACCAATTTCAGTCGATACATTTGTTTGCTTTTGACAGCTCCATTTGGTTTTTTTATTCATGTTAATAGGCTTTTTTTGATTTCTGAAGTGTATTATTCGCAGTGTAGGTCAGTGAAAGAAGTGGTTACAGTTTTTCAGTTCAATAAGAATTTCGATAACAGTATGGGTGAGTTTTTTGATTTGGTTCTTCTCATTTTCAGTAAATATTTAATAATGCGGTATTGGGGTATGGGTGACGGACGGTAAGTGAGAATATTCCATTGAAAATATTACTTTGAAATGTCAACATCCAATCATACATAAGTTTTCCTTATTCTTGCATAAATTTGAATATACAGTTATATTATTCATTTACGACTTTAGTTTATGCAATTACTTCTTTTCTTCAGCATCAACCATAACCTCATTTGAAAATAAAAATTCAAAAATAATATAGGAAACCTTACATGACATCCTATATAAGGTATACTTCGTAGATATGAAAAAACAATTATATAAATTGCAGTCGAATGTAAGCGGGAATAATAAGAAGTGGAAATGAATCGTTTTCCTCTTGATCATTTCAAATGATTTCGAATGACAATAATTATAAGTGGTAAAACTGAAACCTATCATACTATCAAAATAAGCACCAGAAATGCAATAATACTTCTTTCGGCTCGCGTTTCACCTTTCACCAACCAAGTTGGTGAATGAAGGAGATGAAGAGAAGTGATAATTTCTTCATCTCCTGAAGACGCCAACCTGGTTGGTGAAATGCGCTTCATAAACAAAGTTGATTGGTGAAATGTGCATTGTTGAGAAGGGTATTGCATTTCTGGCTATTAAAAAATTGCCTGTGTTTGGACAATAATCGAACCCCTACCCAAAAATTTCACAAGTCTCAAAAAATTGGAAATACGTTTTGCAGGTCGGCGGAAATTCTTGCAGGTCGGGTCTCCCAGACATGAATCACTACTAGGTTAATCATTTTTGACAAAAAAATGCAACTTCCACTTTTTGAGTATGGAAAAATTCCACATATGTCATAAAATTGAAAATGAACCTTGCAGGTCGGCAGAAATTCTTGCAGGTCGGGTCTGCCAGACCTGCAAAGTTCATTTTGAATTTTATGAGAAATGTGAAATTTTTTCATACACAAAAGGTGTACCTGCAAAGTTAATTTTTTCTGTCGAAAATGAATAATCTGGTTGAGATTTATATCGGGAAGGCCCGACCTGCAAGAATTTCTGTCCTCCTACAAGATTACGAGAGCAATGTCTACTGAGAACAATTTGCTGACCTGCAGAATACTTATACCCATTTTTAAGTTGGAAAGTGTCAAAAATAGTCCCGTTCTATGAAAATTAATGCATAACGGGGTATAATTACGAATTTCGCCTTTCTTTTTACACTAAAGAGACACAAATACTCATCTGAGTCGCCTGTTACCGTTACTCAGAAAAACTCTAACTCAAATTTAAGGAGGAGAGAGTTCAAAATGACACCTCGTCTTTAGGTATCCATAGCCAAAGGATATTTGACTCTGAAACCACTGAGTGTCACCAACAGAACTTTCGAGATACCAGGTCATCGTAGAAAGCCATGTCGTGGTGATGCAGGATTCTGACATGATTGATATCTTTCCCTAGCTACTCGTGTGACCCTTTATGGACCATGAAGTAACCAAAGATTCCGAACCTGAGTGATGGACGTCGCACAGACTGGTATTGAAGCCCAAAAGCTGGCCATGAATCAAAATCACAAACTTTATTATCGAGGGCTAGCTTTAGGTCCCAAAGCAGATAGGTGTATAGGTTCAAAACGTGAAGTTATGTCTATGACTCGAAAACAACTACTCAAAATTTAAAGATTTTTAGAAAAAAAATTATTGAAGTCACAAAAATGGTATGAATAGTTTTAAAATGTTTATGAACGTAAATGGCTTGCAAGTAACAGCTCAGAGAGGCGTTTATTGAAAAACAATCAAGACAATATATATGTCGAAAATTTTGCAAGGAAATTTTCCAGGACAGCGTGCAATTAGGATGTGACAAACAGCCTTACTAACCTCGGATTCATTTTTGAATAGTCTCAGACATACCAGAAGAAACAGAAAGCCAATTTCGAAGGAAGCCTTGGAATTTTCAAGACCAACCAGATCTCAGGGCACAATCCGTCTGTTAGTTATTTGTTTCTACTGACATAGGATAAATTTCATGTATTACTAATAAAAATGAGTCTTGCTACTCCAATAAAGATTATCATGCTATTATCTAATGAATATCAACAGTTTTTATTTCATTTTATATGCCCGCTTGCAAATACATTGCTTCTTGGGTAAATTGCTAAAAGTATATGTATGAATGTAACTATCATGACCCTCTTGTTAGTAGTCACATTATATTGAAAAAAAAGTAGATCTGAAGACATAAACTACAATCAATTATTTTTGGCCACCGTTTTTGCTCGAATACCAGTCTGTGCGTCGACTGAATGATCCAAACTGTCGTTCCTGTAACATCAGATTTTGATCAAGAATTTCTCAGTTCTCCAAGAAAACAAGTGGTGTAACCAAGAAACGATTTATCGCCTCCTCAAGAGCAGGACAGTTTATTAATCTGCCTTACACCAAATTCTTGAGCATCACGGAAGAAAACAAGTTTTCCCTGAACAGATCAGCAAACGTTTATATTCCATGAGTTATTCAAACCTGAGGTGAAAAACCCCTGTATGACTGAACCTAATACATCGTCAGGTAAAGTTGGTTAGCTTGTTGTAAAAATCAAGGTGGGATAAGGTTTTACCTTGAACATCTGGTAACCTCAGACTGACTACCAATCAGATCCTCACTAGATTGAGGTGGAAAATGTATCATGGACTGTCAACCTTGCAGTAGAATATTCTTCACAAGGAAATTCAGGCCATGACACATGATCTATGCCTGCATCGCCTCGGATGGTTTTCATCGTTTGGTAGAGTCCTACCCTACGTGTGAGTCACAATAAACACTTGCGTGTTGCAGGAAAGCGTCAAATAGACGAACTTCCGACCTACCTTCATATAAACCTTGCAGTAACCTTGGAGGCGAGAGTAGGCCAAATGAAATTGGAAAATTCACTGAGAGTCAAAGGGTCGGGTATACATGTTCACAGACCACATGACACCGAAGTACACAATCGACACGTACTTCAGTATTAAAGTCATGGATGATGAACAGTCATCCTAAAAACGTGCCTGGTATAGTGTGTTAATATACTCAGGAATCACATACAGCAAAGAAGCTGATGGGTATGGTAGACACAGATCATCACATATGAGCCATGAACCAACTGTGGATATAACAAAGACATTATTACAAAAGCAAAACTACGTTCCAATGATGATAATAAAAATAACTTTCATTAATTTTTCTTGCATAAAACGAATCTAAAAAAACACTTTTTCCACAACAGAACAAAAGTACTTTTTTGCCGCGGGTTTCGCTAACTGAGTCAGCATCATCAGTCATTTACATTAAAAACTGATCGGACATCTCCTGATGATGCTAACTTCGTTAGCGAAACTCGCGTTGATAGACAGTGTGTTTCGTTCTGGTATGTAAAAAGTGATTTCTTTAGATTAATTTCAAACAAGCAGAATGAATGAAAAATATTATTATTATTATCACACGGGTTGTGTGTGAAAGGTGGGAATCAATAGCATAAAGTATAACTGACATCAACTCCTGATGATGCTAAATTAGTTAGGGAAACATGTGTCAAGAGACAGTATTTTTGTTATGGTATGGGAAAGGTCATTTCTTCATCTTTATTTGTATCATTGACAATTTTATGACTCCTGGTTATAGTTTTTTTTTTTGTGAAAGCTATGTCTCAGGTTTATTCGAGTGACCGCTTTATATCGTTGGCTGATCAAATAAGAAAACATAAGAAAATACAAAATATTGATATAAATTATAAAATAGGAGACTATGAGAGCGAGAGATAATTCTCAAGTCCCTTCCTAGAATTGACAAGCTGTACACCTTTGTATGTATAAGAAACCATGCATAACGTGGGTCATGCATGACACATGTCCATCAAATATATTGTTTTTTTTTGTTGATTTTAGTGTTTCACATTTCACAAAATGTTTTTTATGCACTACAGTTTTCTATCGATCCATTTCTTTATATAACTATAACGAAGTCAAAAAAGTCCATTAATGTTACATTATCAATATATTCGATATAACAATTTGCTTGTGTTATCTTATTGAGAATATTGATACCACTCTTCAACTTGTAGGCAGTGCATTTGTAATATTTTTACTTATTACATTGAAATATTAGTTACTGATATTATTTATTCAGGTCATACACAAAATATTGTCAATATCAACTCTTCTTCAACTCAAATCTTTTATAGTTTATTGTAAATATATGGGTTCAAATAATGCAATATTTTGGTCATTCATGTAAAGATTTTATTCTTAAATCGTAGGAATAAAATTATTTAAATATTCGAAATTTCTTTAAACAATACAATAAATGTGCTTTGCTTTATACAAAAAGGTAAAAAATTGAAGTACAAGGCATTAATTGTATATCTGAATGTATAACAGATTGTACTTTTGTCCCTTGACAAAATTAGAAAAAAAATGTATCGACTACTTCACACTATCAAGTTTTAATAGAGCATTATGCCAAATCTTAAGCTATACAATCTTGGACGTCACAACAGTCAAAATAACAAAGTAGTCTTGTGATTCAGTATCATTTTAGATTGAGTTGCTTCATAAGTTCCAACAACCCCAGTTAAATAAGACACACACGCTTCACTTTTCCACTCAAAGTGTCACTTTAAACAAAATCTAAAAAAAAAAATATTTCATTCAAACGTGGAATTAAACATATTCAGGTCCTCAAATGAGGCAGCGCCTCCCTGATCCAACATTTGGAGCATGTCTGAAAGTTCATGAGGTTGAGGTTGGGGAGGAGGTCCTGAATTACTTGAACCTGATTCTGATGCTTGAGCTGCATTTTGCCAATTAGTCCACTGATAAGCAGAAGCAGTCACTCCAGCATTAGGTCCAGACCTACCACCACTAAGCTGTGTGTATGTTGGACCAGGTGATCGAGGGCTAGGGTATTGATACCCATCAGGTGCCGTTTGTCGTAAAGTCCAAGCAGCAGCAGCAGGGGTTGGACTTGTGGTACTTCCCTTACTTAATCTGGCCAAACTGCTGCCACTTGCACTCGCCTGTGAAGGTGATCCATAGGCTATGGGAGATTGTGTGGGTTCGTAGGACGAGTACACATTCTGAACACTACTGGGTCTTGGATATCTTGACTCGTCTGGACGGTCACTGCAGTTTGTAGTTGACATTGGTAAGTATTCGCTTTGTATATGCGATGTCGGTAACATGTGTGAATATATACCAGTATCACGCCTTTGTAAACTATAATCTATACCAGGTTGTTGATAGCTGACTTGTTCTGGAGTTTCAGCAGGTGCTTCATTCGTCGAATGTAAAGATTTTGCGGTTGTATTTGTACATACGATGTACTCCACTTCATCAGTATACGGATTCAAGAATGAAAAAGCACTTGTTCGTAGCCAAACCCACTCCCTGTTCTTCGCCCGAAACCGGTACATGACCGATAAAACTTGACCCTTCAGTTTCAATACTGAAAAACAAAAAAGAATATATTAGAATTAATATATTGAAAACTGAATCGAACATACCCTGTTCGAAGCTATCCTTCATATGCGTTTGATCTTCTGGATGGAAAAATTCGAAACAACTTTTTCCCAGTAGCTCTGGTGGAGAGTATCCTAGCAATCCCATGACCCTCTGATCGACAAATGTGAACTTTCCATCCATCGAATGCCTCGAAATGAATTCAGCGTTGCTGCTTGACCCAGACATATCACTAGTATTTGGTGTCGATGTAACTTGCAGCCTCCCTATTGCTACCAAACAGCAGTGAGATGTATGCATCTCTTCTTCAGGCTGACGATCCAATTGTACACCTGGGAACATGTCTGATATTTTTCGTACTTAGATCATTTCTAATTCAACCAGAATATTTTATATGAAAAGATGCACCAAGAGAAATCAAATAGTACAACTGTAGTTCTGACAAGTCTTTGGTTTATGTAAGAATATATTTCTGACTGATCACTATTTCACTGAGTAGAATACTAGGTATGATTGGTCCAAAACTAAAATGTCAGCAATGTAAGCTACGTTTATTTTATTAAGTTACAATAGTTACGTTGAACTGATTTTATTTGTGCACTAAAAATACAAACCGTCTGCAGAAACACACTACATACAAGTTTTCTATTATGATAAATATCATTACAAGAATTTCACTAGTTCGGACTTCCATTGTCTACTATATAAAATGATTTGAAATCCCTGAAACAAGTAAAAAGGAATAATTAAAAAAAGAATAGCTGAAGATAACAATTATATTAAGCAAACAATAAACCTGAAATGAAATGATAGTGAAATAACCTAAAAGTAAAAANTTTCCAATTTCAGAAATTTAAACGATATAAACCAAAAACAGGAATGAGCCCAAGACGAATTATTAAGGAAGATTTGAAGGAATTTTTGGAGTTCTTCTCTTTTGCTCCATATTCATTTTTCGTCTCTATTGAATGATTCTAATTCAAACTTTTTCAAGATTGTTTCTACACTTTTATTTGATATTTATTATATTATACCACAACTCGTCAATGCGTTAATCAATTATACTTTCCATTCTTCACTTACAGAACTTGAGGTTAGCTCAGATTAATATATGAATAGTTATATAAATTCCGTATGAATCCATTGTTTATGTTTTTCCAGCTAGCAGATGAAGTCATATACTGGAATAGTTGTGAAACGTTGCAAGTCAATTACACTGTTCCAGCAGTTTCCACTACTTCAAAACAATGTTGCCAATTACAAGTCAATTAGATTTTCTTTCAGCAGAGTTCAGTAATATTTTTTCATTCATCGTAGTTACCATCATATCGAAGTTACCAGTCCCGTGTTACCAAAGTAAATCTTTTTTTAAATACGTTGGCCGGCTAATAAAAATATGTAACATTATATTTTGATTAATTCACTGTGCATGTAGGTAACTATAGACAAGATAAATTAACAAAAAATGGAGAAATTTGTACAGAACCGACTCCATGCTTTTCATCTTCTTTTCTTCCTTACATGGTTCGAAGTTTTGAACCGTGCAAACATATTAACACGGTCTCTTTTTCATTTATATCGAAAGCGTAACAGGAAAAAACGAATTTGATTATTGTTCAAAAGCTTTAACTTTACCAATTCATAAATATGAGTTTTGTATATTACTGGAGTTTTTTTCCAACACCAAACACATGTTTCGAAAACCAAGTGATTAATCTTGAAGATGATCACTTGGTGATCGAAACACGTGTCGAGTTGTTGAAATAACGGTTTGGTGTTGGAAACAAACTCCAATAATATTCATTGCTACACCAAAGGTTCCAAACAGTACATCACATATGAGTTTTGTAATGAATCAAATTCTATTTCATCGACATAATAAGTTATAGTAAAGTTTTTGGACCAACTTGTTCTATTGCAAGTTGACATAAAGGCAAAAATTATACTTTAATATGTTTCAAAGGAAATAGATGAACTGAAATTTTAATGTGAAAACTCTGTTAGTTGCAATGAAATTTGATTGATATAAAAAAGCAAATTCATCATAATAAGTCATGAAATTTAAAATTAACTTCTAATTCATTAGCGGCTCCTCAAGAAAATTATGGTTGATTGGCATATTATTCCGGTGGAACCAATAAGCGCTACTGATTCTTATTTGTTAGTTTTCTATAACTGATTGTAATGATAACACAGTTTTTTATGCCTGCATGGCAAACAGCATTGAAAATATACGAATCAACGGTCTCAGGCTAAATAGCTTCTGAATAATAAATAATCTACTACAAATGATGTTTGTTATTCAAGAAAGTGCTCGTGTTGAAACGGACTCTTGTCTATTGTTTTGAAATTTAGTATTCAGTCAACGACAATGAGTCTTTTTTTATTGGAACATTTGGAAATACCTAACGCAATCAAAATCTAAAACCGCTAAACTTAAAAATAGTAAATAATACAGTCGCCATAAAGTAATAAATGACCGGGATAGAATGTAGTTTATGATAATTCAGACAACACAGGTAGTCGCTATAATAATTTAAGTATAAGAATGACGTTCTAAGAATCACCTATCGGATATGCAAAACGCACACAGCATAAAAATGAACCTGGCTGTACATCGGCTCATGTATAATATTTTTTATTTTAATTTAATTCGAATGAATTGAAGCCACGTACACCTTAAGGCATTTTTGAGGGAATAAATTTGAAGGCATGTACACCAACCATTCATGAATAGTACCACTCATCAGATTCTATTTTATTACTTTGTTTTCTTTCTCACACGCTTGTCCATGAACATGGTTCCCATTTTCACCTGAAAGACGTGTTTTTGAAGATATAAGGACTGGATGTTCTAGAATAGTCCAGAACATTCGAAAGCATGTCAAAGGATTCCACAACATTCCAGAACATTTCGGAACATTCAGGAATACTCTAAAAAATGTTGGAATGTTCGGTGATAGTCTGGAATGATCAAGGGCGACATATAGTGCAGTAAATCTCTATCCTTCATCTGTGAAAAAGGTTCCAATTTTCATTTGAAAATATGTATAGGGACTGGAAGTGTTACCCTCCTAAAAGTCCTAGACCAGTCCAAAACAGTCCAGAACAAGAGTGTTTCACAATATTCCATAATATCAGAACGGTAATAGTTCGGAACGTTCGAGGACATCCCATGTCATCGTGAAACCTTCGGGGTACATTTGACTATATTGACATTTTCGGCTTCTAAAATGAAAGAGTGATCAGAACAATCGAGAGTATTCGAGAGAATTCCAGAACATCTGGGAACATTCTAGAATGTTCGGAAACATCCAAGATCAGGAACGTCATTGTATGACGGTCAAGGAAGTTATGGTGTTGTAGTCCTCTATATACTGGAATATTTTAGAAGGTTCGGGAATCTCTGAACGATCAGGTCATTGTGGAATATTTAAAACCAGTTTCAAATACTGTGGAATGTTCGGGAGGACGATTTGAAGACTTTTTTTGTATGAGTGGGGCTACCCACCTTCGCTTTCTTCGAAAACTTCTGATAATTCCTCTTCCATATTCTCCGTTTCACTGTCACTGTCGTCATTTAAATCAATAATGAATTCATTTCCACCATTGATATGGAAGTGTCCAATCTCCATATAGTCTTTTTCAACTAAAATTACTTTTTTAATCCTTTTCTGCCAGTCTTCTTCGGTAATATTAGATACTTCTTCTTTAACTAGCTCTATCACCTTCTTATCAAATTTTGGAAAATTATTTTTACACCTAATGCTTTGTTTAAATTTTCTCCAAATCAACTCGATGGGATTGAAAACACAAAAATAGGGGAGAAGTCTCAATATGGTGTGTNAAAATTATAAAAATAGAAACTTAGCGATGAGCTTGATCAGTGGATTGTGAAAGTAACCATCAGACTTGTTCTGGTTATCGATCTCTTGAGTATGTATCATCTCAATATTTATATCTCGGGGAATATCCAGTTTGACCCCAAGTTGTTTCACAAATCAAACTAATGGCGAAGGTAATAACAGGTTTTTCGAAGACCGCATCGGATCCCATGCATTGTGAAATGCACTATCGAAGCAGCAAAAAAATTAAAATGTAACAGTTTGGCGGAAACGCATCGCACTGAGTTTAAATAATAAGGGCATTAATCCTGGTTAGCGAAGAGTAGGCATTCTGTGGCCCATAACTAACATAGCGATAGCATCGTTTTGTGCACGGCTCATGGCTGTGGTACGACGCCAGACCCGTTACGATACTTTGAACAACTGAACATCGCACACGGTTGCCAACATAAAATAAAAAATATACGCTCCTGATCACCATACATTTTTTTCAACGTTCATCCACTGAGAAGACGTTGAATGTAGACGGTCCTACCTCATTTGCCAGTAATACGGCGAATTGGTTTTAGGGGGCGAAATGAATTGCAGATGATATTAAAATTCAATACTTCGCAGGGTATCTAGTGTTAATTGTCAGAACGAAGACAAGGTGAGACAAGGTCTAGGTAAAGATGAAGCAAAAGGAAAACATTCGAAATTCACGAATGGGCCTTTTTCAAATGTCATCCATTTCAAATTATGAATACACTGGCCCGTTACTCAATGAAAATCAATAACACTATCCATGACGATAATTATACAATTTTCACAATAAATGTGGTAAGTAAATTTGAGTCCACTGGTTCAGTAAACGATCGACCAACATCCGTACGTCCACGAAACGGAAGATCTGCCGAAAATATCGCCGTTGTCTATGAGAGTGTGCAGGAGAATCCGAGGCAGCCGATTTCGCGCCGCTCACAAGAACTAGGCCTTTCGCAGACCACAACTTCGCGAATTTCGCGTCGTAACTTGGGCCTGCACCCGTACAAAACTCAACTGACCCAGGAACTGGAGGTAAACAACCATAGTCAACGACTTGTTTCGCTGAATGGGCTCCGGGGCAGTTGGCAACTGACCCTAATTTTCATCCAAAAATCATCTTCACGATGAGACCGATTTCTGGATGGATGGATGAATCCAATCCACATGAGATCCAAGAACGTCCAATGCATCCCAAAAAAGGCACTATCTGGACTGGGGGCGCTGTCTGGACTGGGGGCGTCATTGGTCTATATTTCTTTGAGAACGACGTTGGCCAGACTATCACTGTCAACGACGAGCACTATAAGTCGATGATTACCAACTTCTTTGGTCATCTCACGTGGAGGTGATGTGAACTGGCCATCAAGATCGTACGATTTGACCTCGTTAGACTTTTTCTTGTGGGGTTTTCTCAAGTGGCAGGTGTATGCGAATAAGCCACAAACCACAGCGGTCCTCAAAGCCAACATAACCCATGCCGTCGATCAAATTCGACCTGATTTATACTCCAGAGTCATGGAAAATTCGACGTTTCAGATGCGCTCCACCCAGAGAAACCGTGGCGATGTTACATTCCACACATAATGGCATCAATAAGTCTTTCAAACGAATAAAAATTTCAATATCTCACACATACTTTCTTTTATTTAAATTTAAAGATATGAAGCCTTTAATGAAAGACCCATGGTAACAGTAGGCAATTATAAAAGTANGGAAATTCTGCACTATGCAAGGAAGGGTTGCAAACTAAATTATTTAGAATCCTTGGAAATTCACAAGCATAAACATTGCGGGTGCAACCTATTAAATGACCAAATCGATTTAATTTACTCTCCGGTTTTCAAATTGGCACATGCGCATTGTGAACTGTAAATTCAGGTACTCAATCAAGTACCTGAATGGTATATATTAGCGAATGTAATGAATGATTGTTATTTTATTGTATAAGTTTGAGAATGTCCATATAGAACGAAACTGCAGTAACGTTCGTTACAAATAAAAGTGGTAAAAAACATAGAAATTTTCATTTCTCTTTTCATTATGAATATGTTATATATCGACATTTTATGAACACTGATTTAATATAGATGAATGAAAAACTTCTTGTTGGTTGTTGACACAAAAAATTGGATGTTTGTGCATTTATTGATTTTCAGAGATTCCCGCAGGTTTAATTTTTGTCAGACTATCTAGACCACTCTGTGAAGATGCTTGTTCTGTTTATTGGAGTCCTAGGTGGAATGATGCCCTTTCTACTCCCGAATCTCAAACTCATGCCAGTTTGCCGCACTAAGGCAAAAATCTTGACCGGGCACATGCAGAAATCTGTCATTCTTGTCTCATGGCATCAGCTCAGAGTACATGACTATTGGACTCAATGATCACTCACCCCAAGGTGTGGGGAGTGCATTCGTCATTGGTTGATGATATTGGTGCGCCCTACCAAATATGTCGGGGCGTCGATAATACCTTAAACTTCGGGAAAAATAATTATAATAATTATCTTATATTCATGAAACAGTGTCAGATGATCTCCGCACATCATACATTTACGTGGATCAAAGCTCACGCAGGCTTAATAGGCAACGATAAATTTGATGAACTGGCAAAGGCATGCATCAGAACAGGACAACTCATTGAAAATAAAAGTTGCACTGAAGAACGTCTAATCTTAGCAAAGAGTAGGTTCAAGCATGGAAAGAGTATTGTAAAAACTCTGCTACACAGTATACCCGTTTAGTACAAAAAATCCCAGCGGAAATATGGCACAAAAATATGAAGTACGGGCGGAAAACAATTGTCACAATAATCAGATTGAAATTTGGACATGCATGTTATCCAGCTCATCTTTACAAAATAGGAATCATTGAGTCAAACAAATGTGCCACATGTAATGTAATATCTGATATTGATCATTTATTTTTTTAACTGTTCTGAACATCAGGAACAAACCAAAGATTTCACGGAAACATTAAGACGGGAAAACATAGTACCACCGTTAAATATACTACACTTACTAGCACTGAACAAACCACAAGTAATAGACGCTATGATGAAATTCGTGAATTATTGTAAACTGAAGTGTAAAGGAGACTTGATGTGAATTCTATGTGCACATGTTTCCATCCTTAAAAGCCGCGGTCTACCTATTCTGTGCAAAGTCACCCTGATCGACCCCTGGGTGTGAAAAGTAATATCCTAAAACCCGTTTCCTTGTTTTCGAAAAATAGAGAGAAAAAAAACGTTCAGTTGCTAGTTATTATGGACTATGCGTCCGACGGCCAAAAAAAAAACTCAATTCCTAATGCTACAATCTATTTTCAATCTTTGTTCATAGTAGGTACACCGCTAATTTAATACACTTTCTCTTTGACAACAAAAATAGGTTATTTTCAAAACAAAACCTGGACAATTAAGGTAATTGACGTTTTCATTGAGATATATTAGGTTGTTTCAAAAGTTTTTTCCGTTTTAATGTCATCTGTTTTGCAGCTGCAGTTGTATCAACCGATTTCCTGGAGTCTTTGAAGTCCACTATATACTCGTTAGAACAATAAGAGGATTGTTCCGAATTCTTGGGGTTCTTGTTGAATACTCTTCGTGAGCAGGAAAATTGCAGAATCAATAATACTCCTGACCGCACTGGATTGAATGATTCCGTACAATCTATCTCGTCTGGTATTTGTAAATGTTTTGCTGGAAAAATCCTTACTTGTTCATTTTGTGGTAAATGTTCAAGAGATAGCAAAAACGTATATGAATTTCTGGAACTTCAACTAGCGTTTCCCAATATGACTAATAACCAGTCCGTGCCAAGCTTATTGTTAAATCATCTGAATATGAAATTTTTAACAGGTGACGATCGACTGTATTGCCAAACATGCTCCATACTAACTGATTGTTATAAAGGAAACAAGTATAGCTGAGGCACCAGTCAATCTAATAATAACACTGATGATCTTCAAACATGACTCAACCTTTGACGGAAACACCAAACTCTTGCGAAGGTTCGAAATAGATGAACAATTCAATCTAGCAGACCACTATTATAAAATCCATGCAGTTATTGTTCACTGTGGTTCTGGCGTTGAATTTGGTCATTTTTACGCCTTGGTCAAAGACGAAACGCACTGGTTTAAGTTTGACGATAGTCGTGTCACTAAGTGTTCTGGCGATGACTTGAATTTATTAGAACCTCTGGAGACACCCTACATTTTGTTTTATGAAAGAGAGGACATTGGCAGATCAAGATTTTCAGATGATGTGGTGCTGCAGGTTTTTCCTGCAGCTGAAAAGGCAAATGCGCCACTGGAATCAATGAAGTCGCCCCAATTAATTTTTATTGTTGTTTTAGATTTTCTAACGAACTAAACAAAGAAAATGAAATGAGCGCTTTCGGATAAACGTCTATCGCCAGACTTGCAAAATTTATGACGCTGTCTTCAATGCCGGTAATCGAAAAATTGCGAGTTAAAATAATAACAACGAAGCAAATTGCAATTTCCATCGAATGACAATTACGAATTATGGTACGACTGTCCGGTAATTCAGACACAATGTACTCGGCAGTTCCGAGATCTGTTTCTCTGTGTCTAATCAACAAAAGCTTTGTAATTCCGACAAAGTTTATAAAAAGATTCGAGGAAAAATTCTGCTTCAACCGAAGCGTCATCCAACAACGAAAGCTGGCAGGTAGAAATTACTGTAGTTACAGGTACCATCTAATTCACTCAATACTATCATTTATGTACGACTGGTGTAGTCGTTGTGGGAACGTCTTTAGTTGAACCATCTAAATAAAATATTATGTTTCAAATGTTGCTGATAGTGACTCTCTTGATTTTTGACCAGTCACAAAGAACACGCATTGCAGAAGAAAAAATGGAATAACACATTTTTGACTTAAGAGTGTAAGCTTTTACGGCCGGAGATGGATGTGTCAAAGCTATTATTTGACACTTTCAATTGTAACTAACGTTACTGCAGTTTCGTCCTATATTCTCAAACTAATACAATAAACTAGCAATGATTCATTACATTCGCCAATATATACCATTCAGGTACTTGATTGAGTACCTGAATTTACAGTTCACAATGCGGATGTGCCAATTTAAAAACCAGAGAGTAAATTAAATCGATTTGATCATTTAACAGGTTGCACCCGCAATGTTTATGCTTATAAATTTCCAAGGATTCTAAATAATTGAGTTTGCAACCCTTCCTTGCATAGTGCAGAATTTCCGTATCGTTTAGATTCGGAAACTTGTGGTTGCATGCCAAGGAATGGTTTAAAAACGTCGAATCATTTTTTCCTAGTCTGAAGGACCTTTCATGTTCAGCATACCGTTTTTGGAAATTTCGTCCGCATTGTCCCACATAAACACTATTACACTCCGGACACTTAAGCTTATAAACTACAGATTTTTCCAATTTGTCGACCTTATCTTTGGCATTGAAAAGGAAATGAGATAACCTGGCATGTGGTATAAATGCTACTTCCACATTATTTTTTCTGAAGAAACCTGCGATTATTTCTGTTCTTTTTCCAAAATATGTTAGCGTTACCCATTTCTTGATTTCTGGTTGTTTGACCTGAGGATATATTAATCTGTGAATTTCCGACTTTGTTTCCTGACTAACTTCTGGACAGTATCTGCGTTGAAACCATTATTATGACCTATCTGTGTAATTGTATCAATTTCCCTAGCTAGATTGTCTGCAGACAAAGGCAGTGCGAATGCTCTGTGCAACATTGAGTTGTAGGCTGCTAATTTATGACTGTCTGGATGGAAATAATCGCTTGGGATGGTGATGTCTGTACAGCTAAGTTTTCTGAAAACATTGAACTCGAATTTATTCTGATTGTGTGTAATGGCCAGGTCTAAGAAATTTATCTGTTTCTCTATCTCTTTCGAGTGTGAACTGAATGTTGCTATTGAGATTGTTCATGAATGTCATAAATTGGTTCAGCTGTCGTGTAGTACCTCTGAAACAGGCAAGAATATCGTCTACATATCTGTTCCGAAAATGAATATGTTTTTTACCCAGGTCGGAATTTACTCTCGTGGTCTCCAAGTTGTTCATAAATATGTCTGCTAAAAGTGGACTAAGGGGTGAGCCCATTGGTAAATATGAATCCTGTTTATAGAATTTGTTATTGAACTGTAGGTAGCTCTGATTCAGGCACACATGGAAAGCTGTTGAAACTTCAAAGGAAATGATATGGTCTACTTTGGCTTGCTCTAATATGTCTAAAATGTTGGAGAACATACTCTTTTCATCGAATGAAACTAAAATTGAATTTATGTGGCGTGGTTTTGGTTCCTTATGTTTTCTACTAAAGTCAGTGAATTTTTAATGCTGTGAGGTAGGACGAAATTGGTAATATTTTTGAACAACTTGTTTGAAACGTATTCCTATTTCTTTTACTGGACTATTTATATACGAAACTACCGGTCTTATGGGGTTATTCTCTTTATGTGTTTTTATCAGGCCATGCAGTTTAGGGCAAGAGGGGTTCATGTTGGTGATTCTCCGTTTCTCTGATTCCGTGAAAAAGATTCAAGTATCTGAGAGGAAATTTTTCAGTTCATTTTGACTATTTTTCGTCGAGTCTTTCTTGATGACAGTAAGGTTTTCATCTCGAATGACTGACACAATTTTCTGAACATATGCTTCTCGTTCAAGGATAACTATGGCATTCGATTTATCAGCTTTCGTGAAAACAAGATCATTATTTCTTATTTTTTGTTGTATAGTTTTTATTATGCCGGTTTCTCTACTGTTTGATAAAGAGAATGGATGGTTCTGAATTACTTCATTTATCTTGTATGCCCCTATATCTCTATTATCTGTCTGTTTCAATGCAATAGCTGTATCTGTTATCAACGTATCCAAACTAGTTTCCGAATCTAAATGATACGGAAATTCTGCACTATGCAAGGAAGGTTTGCAAACTCAATTATTTAGAATCCTTGGAAATTTACAAGCATAAACATTGCGGGTGCAACCTGTTAAATGATCAATTCGATTCAATTTACTCTCCGGTTTTTGAATTGGCACATTCCATCGGTGGTGATCTGATTTGTGTGCAATTCAGTACAGGTATCCAGACTTTATTTACGTATTACCCCTTCCTTCAGATTGAGATTGTCTCATGTGTTTCTGAATTTTTATCGATCCCTATATGGTATTGGATATAGTAGAGATAGTCGTGGATATAGTAGAGATACGTTGCGCATGTGTGACCGAACCCAGAAGATTTTTAGGGAGCTCGATTTCAAAGTATGAATGAAAACAATCTGAATCTGAAGAATACTCCAAAGAAGGTCTGATCTGGGTTTCCTAAAGCATCAAAAGTTGCTGAAGTGTGTACAGTTTTCTGGCTTGGAACAGTGTTCCAATCTTTTGAGGAGCCGCCTTTGCAATTCCAGCGGCATGATTGTGCTGAGAACATTGGTATCAATTTTAACTCCCAACAAACTTATCGAAGCACTAAGCGGAATTGTCTGACCTGACATTATTATATCTGGTTCGGAGTTCATCTTCTTGTAGAAAACCGATGCCTGGATTTTTGTGGCATTGAATTGAACCTGGAATCTCAAGCAACTGTTGCTTGAGAAGCTATCGTATAGCGAAACACGTGTCGCGGTTTTTGTAAAACCCTCGATAGTGAAAATCATACAATAAACTGTACTAACTAGTTTTTTAATGTAGATTACAATATTATGACAATAAATGAATGTAAAATCAGTAATACTTGCTGGAACAATAAATGAGTACAAGAAATATCAAATTGAACTTGTAATTGCCTAATTAATAACTTTATTAACCATCTTGAATTAACCATGGATATCTTGATCTGAACGACCTGCAGTTAAATTCAAGTTAATTTGTAGACACAAGCGGCTATAACTTTTTAATAACCCGGAATACGACGTTGTCCTAAACGTTGAATTGAAACGATATATCTACATATACCACTAATGGACAGAGTAGGTTAATGTATATAAATTCATGGATGTAGCCGTTACTTCGTGGTAGGAAATCATCATGAGAAATGAAACTTTCTATGTTTTTACCAGTTTTATTTGTAACTAACGTTACTGCAGTTTTGTCCTATAAGGACGTCTTATAGGACGAAACTGTAGTAACTTTAGTTACAAATAAAAGTGGTAAAAAACATAGAAATTTTCATTTCTCTTTTCATATTAATATATATGACTTATTTGTTTTGTTTGAGTATTGTTCATTTTCGAATGATTTGAGATCATTGAAAGGTTTGATAATTGATGTAGACGCCTTCTCGCGTCCACAATCTTAATGAAAAATCTTCAATTGCCTCGGAATGAGAAAAAAAATTTAAGTATATGCCCAAAATTCTCAACACATCTGAAATACAAAAATATGCGTTTGTTGAATGAAATTTCTTGAAGAAGTTACCTACTCATTATTTTTCAGTTGTTTGCAGAATTCGATTATTCGCAGTTGATTCTAAAGCAGAAAGTTCTTAAGATGAATTAAATGTGATGAAGTCATCTAATTTTTCTTGTAAGTTCAGAAAAAATTAATTTCTTACTGTTAAAAATAATTCATCATATTTTAGGTCTGTTTTATTTACTTTATCATTTTTGTATTTCGGTATTAACCCAGATATGCCCAAGAGTCAATTACAAGGCGGTTTATTCTTTGGAAACCCATCAACTTCCTACCTTCCTGAGAATATAGGGTAGGTTTACAGGATTTCACATTCAGAATGAACAGAAACACCTCGTTTTGAATGTGCGTCTAAACTCTTAATTTAAAAACATTATGAAATTATACAATCAGTTGACAAGTAACAGTTGAAGCCTGTCAAAAGCACACCCTGTTCTGAGAACTGAAAAACAAACACAAAATTTCAGTTATTCCTTCCTGTTCCTTTTAGATACTTCCTACTCTTGATTTTTTCAATCTGAACAGTGTAGTCATTCTTAGAAAACTTCATCAAATAGCAGTTTATGAACAATTATAAAAACATTTAAATAAGGAATTATCAGGTTGTCAAGAAGAAGATTGTATAAATTATCTCCGCACTCAACATCATGTAAACTTCAAATTGAACTGGATGGCGTTGCAGTATTTCTCTAAACCATGCCTTTGAAAAGACTGATTGTAGCCCAGTCTAATTAGGATTTGACATCGCAAACATTTTTACTGGGAATTTTCTTTCGGAATTCTTTCTGGAAGCCTGAATTTAAGTTTCCGGGGTACCAGACCCGTGTCGTCATGCGCCATCTTGAATTTAAGGGTTGATTTTTGTTTATTGAATCATTTGTTTATTTTCAATTTTACACGGAAAATATTACGAAAGTTGTTTAAAATTGAATTTCCTATAATATTGATTCTTGTTCAAAATCAAATTCCCTTTAATTTTAGTCCCTATCATTTTTTTGTAGGATCGATATTTTTTTTTCAACAGATTCCTTAGAAAAAAGAGGGGTTAAAATCTTATCATTGTATTTTCAATTTTATGAGAAAAAAGCGAATATACTCACATCCAGTGAGTGCATGAATTGAGAGAGATGTTTTGTTGTAATATTTGGATATTTTATTAATATTTGTGATGCACTGTTTTTTGGTGTAGTAATAAATATAACTGGAGTTTAATCCAAGGTGATATTAAAAATAACGGTTTGGTGGGATAAAACTCCAGTAATATTCATTACTACATCAAAGGTTCCAAACAGTGCATCACAAGTACAAAATGACGTCCAGGTCAATGAAACTCAATCTGATGATGAACACTTGGTGAATGAAACACATGGCGAGGTGTTAAAAATAACAGTTTGGTGTTGGGATCAAACTTCAGTTTTCCATACCAGTTATCAACATAAAACCTCAAAATAGATAAATTAGTTTTCAAAGTTATGAAATAAGATGACCCATGCACAACCGTAAGGTCTTAAATGGGAGTTCTCTTTGTTTATTTACAAATTGGACTAGATAAAGGTGAAAGACCATGTGAGAAAAAACAAATGTGAATATTATTATTATTATTTAATTGCCACAAACGGACTAAACTTATTGAAACTATATTTCAACCAGATTCTAACAGATTCAGCCAAGAGTTGTTAACTTACCCCTGAGTTGTTTCATGTGAGCCACAGCCATCCTCAGGATAGTGAGTTTGTCGGGTTTTCTGGCAAGGGCACTGCACGTGGGAACCATGTCGGATAACTCCGTTATGTAAGCCGTCATCTTGTTCCGCCTCCTCCGCTCAATTTCGCAATGATTCTCCCTACAGTAAGTCGCAAAAAACGCATCGGTCATTACATCAATTATCTACCCATGAAAGAAACGCTTAATAATTTATTTGTTGGAAACTCTCGAATACTCTTGCGTACGGAATTCAACTATTGCCTATCAATAGATGGATATTCAACAAGTCCATAAACTGGGATTGCTGTACTCAAACTGAATAATAAAAAATTTGGTAATAGAAATTAAGTAAAAAATCACCGCGACATTAACAAATTATCCATCTTCAGTAAAATACTATATAGAGGCCAAAATATCTGATATTATTTCATTTTATTGTCTTTATAGAATATCAACACGGTTTTTTTCCGAAACTAGGCATTGAAACGTACTCTGAAAACATCTCTAATGAATTGGATAACTGTAAGCAAATCGATTTGTTGAAGATCGACTTCCTATAGTCTAGTTCAATTCGCCTTCATCGAACATCTCAAGAACTATGGCACATATTCAAAATAAAAAAAAATATTTTTGGACAGTAGAGAATTTACTAACAAAAATCCATTTTCCGAAACTGCATTACCAATATTCATTTTCAAATAAGCGGTAAAAATACAAACACGAATGGTTGCCAGCCTGATTAGCCTTTGAAGACTTAAGAAATGATCATGCCTGGAAAATTGAAGAAATACAATTTTCAATTCATTCATGGAAAATCAAAGATGTTAAAAAATTCAATACATAAAGCATTGAACAATTGTTTTCTCGAATCATACGAATAGTTTGTTTTCTTATTGATAAAACTACATTGATCTGCAATAATATTTCCATAAAAAATGGTGCAGTTCACACTTTGATATTTTCCTTTCATTCATTATATGTAACTAGATGAGAGCGATAATGTGTACAAGTCGGATAAAGAAATTAAACTGGAATCGTCACAAATCTGCCTGAAAGTAATTGAGCACCGAATTTTATCCTTCAATATAAACAATATCCTATCTAGGCTGTAAAGTAGGGAAAAGATTCACCTTAGGACATAGACTTCTTGCTTTATTTTTCACGTCGCCTTGCCAAAAGGCCATTCAAATGAGCCTGAACTTGTGCTGTCCTAGGTGTGAATCTTTTATAAAAAATCAGCATACCCAGGAACTGACGAAGCTGTCTGACAGTTTCAGGACGCGGACATTTCCTAATTGTCTTCACTTTTTCTGGTAACACTTGCGTACCATGGCTGCTCACCTGGTATCCGAGGAACTTGTCAGTTGGTTGGCCGAAGACGCATTTTATAGGGTTTTATGACGACATCATTGTCCTGTAGCCTCTTGAATAGGACTTTCAGGTGCTCCAGATGCTCGTCTTACAAGGAAGATGCTATTGAAATGTCGTATATATGCGCAGAAAAATTCCAAGTCTCTGAGCGCTTCGTCAATGGATCTTTGAAAAGTCTGAGGACCGTTTCTCAGTCCAAATGTCACAAAGGGAAATTCAAACATTCCAAATGGCGTAGTAAGCACTGTCTAGCAAATGCCTCCTTTTGCGAATGGACTTTGGTGGAAGGCTTCGTATAAGATATATCTTTGAGAAGATAGTCTTAACCAGTCAGTTATTGTGATAAGTCGTATGTGACGTACAGGGAAACAGTCGCGATGTCTCCGCGGTAGTCACCACATGATCTCCACTTCTGATACCATGTGCAATGGGGACGACCAACAGCTTTTCGATGGGCGTGCAATTTCAGCATGGTTAGTGCGTCAAATTCGTTCTTGGCCGCTCATAGTCGATCCGGTGCTAATCTTATCATCTTGTTTGCTCCTGATGGTCCTGTCGTCGTGATGAAGTGCACCGTTTGATGTTTAACGCTTGCTGATCCGCTAGATCGAGTAATAATTTGAGAAGTTTGTGGAAAAGGGTTTCCCCAGTACACTAGGCGTATCAAATGCGGCATTCTGTATTTAATACGCAGCAAAAATAAATAATTAATGATTGTGAACATAAACGGATACAGATCTGCACCTTTCGTAGTCACTTCGGGTGTTCTGCAGAGCCCCCTGGTGTTTTTAGTTCTCATAAACGATAAAGGACTTCAACCCATTTTCAGATTACTGCAACCGTTACAAGTAGAAAATGAATATAGTTGCATTTCATTCTGCAGAAATACCGTTCCTATAATTTTTCAATAAACTCTCACTAACAGAGCGATTTACAGAATCGATCGGTGTAGGTTATGTGAAAACTTCAATAATGAGATAGAAATAAAATAAATAATGAATAAAGAATGCATAGTAATGCATTCGTTCATAGTAAATTGATTTTTAGGAGCGTTATATCTGTTTAAAATCTGTTTTTCCGTTAACCAGCTGTCACACCCCTACGAACGACAACCTTCAGAAGTTAAAACTTGTGCGAGCTAAGGATTAACAAGGTCTCACTTTTCAACGTGTGATTCCTAAGACGGGTTGGACGATAGCAAGTGAAAATCCAGCTTTCAGCCTAAAGCTTGAACCACCGACCAACACGGCAGTCAATTCGAGTGAGTTAACAAAGCACCCACGCCGAACCGACCGATATAGAATCCACCTTATGATTTGAATAAAATCATGTTAGAAAAACTCCAAAACAGATTTGTATTACTATAAGAATAAGTTAAGTTCCCTCTTCATATAATACTTTTGCTATTGAACAATTATTTTTGGTATACAATACTAAAATCTCAACAATTTTGTCCCATTTCTATTTCACCCATTTCTGCACCAAATATTTTTTATCATGTAACTCAACGACTTACCAGATATAGGCTAGTATAGAAGTTACAATAAAAATCTACCTGAACTCTCCATTCACTGGTCAACAAATACTGTGGTAATCTTAAAGTTTTCTTCATGTTTTTTATGCTTTTGAAATATTTTCAAAATTATTTTCAATAAGTGAATTGGTATGAACATCTATTTATGTATTTGTTCAGGGATGGTTTGTCATAACAAAGACGTGTGTCTGTTGAAAAATTCAGCTGTAAAGTCAACTCAATTCCGACGACTTATCCTCGCATTTTAAAAGTCCACCATCAGTTACTCACTTTCCACTGACTGTAATATGCTCATACTATGAACTACACACAATTAAACTCATTTTGTATAAAGTAAGATACGTTACCGAAAGCGAGATGTTTCTGTTTTATCCGTTTTCGGTTCAGCCATCACCCTAACGAAAGCACTAGATTCTTGATAAAGAGATAAGATTCAACAAACAACGTTCCAGGCATGGACATGTTGACTATTTGGATTTGAGTTTCTGAAGTTTGAACCTCCCCCTTTACTATGCTATTCAAGAGTAATAAAGAGCTTACATTTAAATCTACCTATACCGTTTAGCTGATAAGAGCGTCTGGAAATTCCAAACCTTTTCCCAAATACCTATCAAAGATATGCCTTCTTTGAAACTTAATATTCGCTATTGAAAATAGGATGTGCCGAGAAGAATTATATTGTATTTCATCCATGTTCTCAGCGATATTCTAATTCACAGTACAAATATTAAAAATTAATTATAATTGATGAGGCTTAAGGAAATGAGGAACGAATCCTGTGACAGGTTTCATAGAGTTGAAAAAACTGATATTCATTTCAACATTGACAGTATCAAAATCTTCAACATAATTGACTGGATAATTTTTTTGATGAAATATCAAAGATTTTTTGCGTATTGAGATTGTAAATGATTTTGGATACAAATATTTTAGTGAAGTCAGTGATCGGTGAGTCCACAGACAGTGAAATATATCATAATTATCCATGATATTCGCAACATTTGGTCCTTAGTAAATGGCTATTACTGTTTTTTGGTATAATCATGTTTAGAAAAAACAATAGCAATGTACTACGGAAATCACTTTTTTCCTCAACTTGTACGTTCAAACATCCCATATAAATGAATATTCTTAGGGGAGGAAGTAGAAAACCAATATATTTTAGTCGTTATTCTACTAGAAGTTTTATTCACTCCGTATATAGATCGCTTTACTACTCCGTATCACAATATTTTACAATTTTTAAATAAGAAAGAAAAAGTGTAACTTTTTAATTTTTCACCATCAACGTCCATCTTTATATTTTCAATTTTTTTTATATATACATACTTTTTGTTCTATTATTTTGGTATTGTTATAAATAACTACAAGATTATAATAATCAAAGAATACTTTGTAGGCCATAACACCAGATCTATTCTGATTACTGGCTGCTGCTGATAGTGGGTCCCTTTTGACCTGAGGCTTTGTTGTATCTTTTTGGTGCTGGGTTTGAAACCCGTTTTAATGTCGTGTTTCCCCAATAGTTTTCCAATTCTGTCTGTGACCCTAGGGAATGTTGATACGCGCGTGCAACCATCAGAGCCTCTTCCCCATTTTAAGCCGTGGAAATCTTCAGTTTCATGACTTTGTTGACCTCGGGTACACTGTATCCATTCGATCTCAAGGTCACTTGAAGATATTCCAGCTCTTCCTATCGATGCCCTGGTCCACATATTCTTTAAGCTCTTTCCGTTAGAGTGGAGATGACTCTTTTTATACTATTATTATTAGTATTAATAAATCTGCCTTTTTCTTGTGGATATATTTCGAATGAGGCCGTTTTTTACATTTTAATTTGGATTGTCCCATTCTTTCTTTTTTTCAATTTCTTCAAACTGTTGAGTTTTTTTGATAATAATAAGAAATATTTTATTAATAACGATAAAAATAAAAACAACAATAAAAATTAATTGGCGCTCCTACTGCCACAATNGTTCTGCTACAATATTATCCATACTACTGTCTTTTATAGTACATACATACATGTATATTGTACATACATGTATATTGATTTTATTGAATTTAATGGACTTTTCAGTATCTTATTTGAAATATTACCAGGTGAAATTAAAATATTTGCAGTTACAAAATATGAATCAGTGATCCCAAAACTATGGATAACAGAATATTTTCACGGTTGTGAATGAATGAAGAATGGCCTAGAATTTGATAGGTACTTGATGAATACACTTATAGTGCAAATCCAATTGTGTTACTCACATTTAAAAAAAATAAAAAAGTCTCCGAATCTTACCATTCAGAATGCTAGATTTTCATTTCACTTTTTGTTTCAGTCACAGTTTACTGCCGTCTTTCAGGACTGTCTGAAATATTTAAAACATACAGTTGTCAAATCTTGAAAGAGACTTGAGAATTCTCACAAACTGTACTCCTCCTGATAGTGTATGATTGACAAGCTGTACCTGTTAGCTTGATTTTCAACTGACTTCTAATATTTCAAAATTGGTTTAATCGGATATCAAAATTCAGACGGTATAATTCGTAGATGATCGGTTCGAGAGGAGGACTGTCTAAAATTCCGCTCCAATTTAAATATATCGTAATTATATAATTAAGTTGTGCGTGGCCATAACTAGCACCATTATTCATGTTTTTCGTCTGGACGTTAATAATAAAATCAATTTCATATATGTTTAATCGCTTCAATAAAAACTATAACCTCCCTGCTATCATTAAATATTGTGAAACATTCCCAAAGCAATTTTGTTCATGATAATTGATCTATGTTTTCCATACCGCAGAAGAACTTGTTTTGGAAGAATTACTGTGGGAGACTGGCTTTCGTGTTGTGATTTTTGCAAGTGCTAATAATATAATATAGTTTAGGAAGTTTCTTATTTGTAATTTTCTACCGATGCCGCTACTTAAAGACCATATTACTCTTTTGATAATCCGTTATTTCATCGTCGTAATTGAAACTTTACGAATTTGCTGGTTGAATTTTTCCGTTGTTAACAAACGAACATTGTAACCTGCATACGCCCAAAGAATATGCAATATTATGTTAACAGAGTTTTTGTATATGAGGTTGATCTGTGAATTTTTGCTGTTTGCGCAACAGCATACTTTTTATTTAGACACGTTTTGATGTTTCTGGTTGAAAAATTGATCTCGTAATAATGCAAACGATTTAATTTGAATTTCATTGAATATATACCGTTTCAGAGTATACCAAAGCCCAAAATATCAACAAGGCGTCTGGTCTTGATGAAGTGCCCGTCATCGTACTTAAAAAGTGCGTCAATAAACTCGTACCAGTATTTTGCAGACTTTTCAACCTGTCTTACAAGAAAGGGGTTTTTCCTTTTTGATGGAAGATTGCTCACGTTCAGCCTATTCCCAAAAAGGTCAAGAAAGCTCTTCCAAATAACTTTAGACCACTCGCTTTGCTATAAAATCATGGAGAAAGTCGTAAACCACCATATCCTCAAATATTTGGAAGGCTTCAACATCTTGAGCGATCATCAATATGGCTTTCGGAAACAAAGATCAACAGGCGACCTTCTATCGTATGTCACCCATATTTTTAATAACGCATTCAAGAAACATGGAGAATCAAGAGCTGTTGCGCTTGATATTTTAAGGCCTTTGACCATGTGTGACATGACGGTTTGCTGGCCAAACTTCGATGCTATGGCTTGTCGGATCTTTTTTGTGTATGGCTCTTCAGCTTTCTGAAAGAACGTTCCCTGCGAGTGGTCGTCGCTGAAATTGGGAAGGCTGCTTCCTTACCAGAAAACTGTTTACAACTCAGCAACTTTTGATGCTTTATAAAGCTCAAATCAGACCTTATTTGGAGTATTGGTCTCATGTATGGAGCTCCGCCCCTAAGCATACCCTGAAGCTGCTGGATTCCATCCAGAAAAGAACAATCCGCCTGATTGGAGACACGAATATCACTTGCAGCCTTGGCAGTCTGGAACATCGAAGAAAGGTATAGATACTTTCAGGGGAAGTGTTCAAGTGACCTGGCACATTTGATTCCACCAAGAGCGGTACATATCAGAATACCAAATTCAACGTGAGTCCCTACTTTCGCACAAGCACCGCTCTTAGAGCGCCTTGATTTTCCAGTAGTGCTCGTGTTTTGTCTTTGAAAAAATGTTCTTTCATCCTATTGAAAAAGAATACATAATACATACTTTGTAGTGTATTCAAATAATGTAGTATCAGTGATTTTTTGAAAATCAGTTACGGCACACAACATAATTTGGTCAAAACTGAAACACTTGGGAATATAGGAAAAATTCAATTTTACCATATAATATGAAAAATGCCGATCAAATAATTACTACATGAATAGAGATTCCTAAGAATAAAACACAAGCACTACAGGAAAATCCTTAAAACGCTCTCAGAGCGATGCCTGTGCGAAAGTAGCGATTCAAATTGGATTTGAATCACTGGAGATTAGATCTATTTGGAAAAACGTTCTCAGGAAGTTTATTCCACATCAACGCAATTCTCGAGATAAAAGAGTTCTTTAACAGTGTAGTTCGAGGTATACTGAATTGGACCTCAAAACCATGAGCAGCCACAGTCTGTCGCGTATTTCTGATATGTACCGCTCTTGGTGGAATCGAATGTGCCAAGTCACTTGAACACCTCCCGTGAAAGTATCTATAAAAAAGAGACAAATCTACATCCTTCCTTCGATGTTCCAGACTATCAATGTTTCAAGTGATGTTCGCGTCTTCAATCAGGCGGATGACTCTTTTCTGGATGGAACACAGCAACTTCAGGGTATGTTTGGGGACAGACCTCCATACATGAGAGCGGTACAAGTCAAACACACCCTGTATAAAAGTTTTCTGGGCATATTCTCAGCAAATTGAAACTTTCCGTGTGAGATATTCAATATCTCTGTAAACAAAGAACATCCAGCCTGAAATAGAATTTGAAAATTTCTGTTTTTTTTTCTTATATCTTCGGAGCCAAAAAGAAGTGTTTTTGGTATCGTCTTATGGTATGCAAAAATAGGAACATTGTCACAATTGAACCTACTCTCTATCTCACCGTTTACGAGATTCCTAAACACATATTCGAATTTGAAATAGTCTTACATATATTTTTTGACTACCCATCTGTAACGCTTAGAAATGTGTCAAATTTTTACATGAAAAGGAATCGCTCAGCTTGTTAAGGGATGCTGTGGCTAACCATGGATAAGAATTTGTTTGAAGGTGGTTGACAATGTTTCGTGGTGTATTTCATCAGTTCAGACTTCCATTGTCTAATATAATATAAATTGATTTGAAATTTCTGAAAAAAATTTTATTATCGGTTAATCCCTATAATATTTTTCTGAAATTTCAAATCAATTTATATTATATTAGACAATGGAAGTCCGAACTGATGAAATACATGGATAAGAATAGTATTCATAAATGAGTATTAGCATTTTTCATAGTTCATATTAAAGTAATTTATCGGACATCATTACCCTCCGTTACAGTTATGGCGAGTCTGTGCCGATGAGAAATGTATTGCATTCAACTTTTTCTGAAACATTGAAGCTGATTAACGAAAAAACAGATTTTAAACAGATTTCAACTTCAGTTATGTACTTATATTTACTACACCACCGAATAATCTAAGAATAATCGCCGAAATGGTAGCATTAAAAATTATGAATATAGAATATTTTATTTTTGAGTGCAGTATACATTGTTCGAAACTATTGTTCTAAATTTGCTATTTGTGAGCTGTTAATATGTATTTTCTATTCTTGAAAAAAAAGCATTAGTCATTTTTCTCAGTTGTACATCACGACCTAATGATAAAAGGAAGCATAATTCACAATCTAATTTTAGCACATTCACAACTATTTGTAATTGTTTTAAGCTTCAGAATTATCTTAATGACCATCATATCGGTACTACACAGACAAATTTTATCGTTTTAATGACATATAAAAGTTCAAGATCAATTAAAGTTGAACATATTTTTTCCTGTTGCTTTTTGGTCTTATGGTAGTCGGAACGCTGCGGCTGTTCGACGACAAATAAAGTTTTATGATACCTACTTGGCCATTGAGTGAATTATCTGAATCCAGTGGCATAACCGCTCCGCTGATTGAAGGTTCACAAACTTGAAATAAAGAGTAAATTTGGCTGAAATTTATTTTCTCCAGAAAAACGGAAGGCGTTTACTTTTATATGAGATCAAATTATATTTGGAATCCACCGATCCTGAAACCCAAAGATTAAATACTGTCTTAAACCAGTGAGAAAAATTTCAAGGGCGTAAATTAAACGTCAATTTCAACCTCAAGAAGACTTTTTGATGATGATGATCACACTGGTTTGACACAAAATGAAATCTAGATGTCATGACAAAAATGACAAGAAAACTAAATTGCCAAGAATATGTAAATATTTGAAAAATAGTTCATCCACAACATGAAATTCTAAAGAACTGGTATGGAGATTATGTTTAGTCACAACACAATATCTGACCCATATTGATACCTTCGTTTACATACTTTCCTATCCGTTTTTCCGTATCCCCGTCTTTTGCCTCGCACTTAATTAGCTCTAGCCAATGAAGTTAAATATTTCAATAATTCACCAACATGGGGTGATGATCACTCTCACATAATCTTCATCACTATCCATTTCATTAACAGTTTAGCGTTTTTTCTAGTAGTCATTTTGTGAATACGTAAAACATAACCCAACAATTCCATATAAGTATGGTTGTGAGTATAATAATAATATACCACGTTTTTTAAAATTTCACTTTATATTTTTTACTCCATCTTAATTATAAAATGTTTCAGTTCAATAATTATTTTATGATAGGAGACTATTATGTTTCTAAAATGATGCTGAATTTTGGTGTGTATTTGTTTTCTCGATCATCTTCATCCACGCCATTGCTTTGACTGGACAGTACAATACCATAGAATTCAAGTTAGTAGAATTGTTCAATACTGCGACGAGTGATGGTGCTTTTTGGTGAAAGAAGAGTGTCTTTCTTGCACATACAAGTTGCATTAAATGGATTGTAGTATTTTTTGTTCATTTGACTTTCTACTAAAACGTACTGGGCATTTAGGAGGTTTTTTGTTTACATGATGCCAAAATCCAAAACTTCTCTTTTTGTGTTTGTGTTTACCGAATAATATAAAAATATGCATTGGTTAATAAATTATTCACGACCCAGATCTTGGAGAACGATTTATGATACTTGCTTCTCATGAACTGATCATGAGTTCAAATATTTTCAATTGTAGCTCGTGTTTGTCGAAATA
Organism: Leptinotarsa decemlineata; assembly: GCF_000500325.1. NCBI lineage: Eukaryota > Metazoa > Arthropoda > Insecta > Coleoptera > Chrysomelidae > Leptinotarsa > Leptinotarsa decemlineata. The sequence goes on along the minus strand of NW_019289857.1, from coordinate 34,464 downwards.
TAAGTTTTCAATTTTTTTGCTGTTCATGACTTTCAAAGTGCGAAAATGAACTGAATAAGACTAAAAATTATTGAGAAATTTTACTCAATTGAAGTTGCCGAAAAATATAAGGGGAATCAGATATTATACTTTGTTTTAATTGACGGATAAAGACTAATTCAGAAACTAATTATCTGATTATCATAATGACTTTGGAAGGACTGACGGAAATTCCAAAGTACAATGTTTCATTGATCTGAAAGCAGATTATACAATTTATATATTATCGAAATATTTGATTAGGGAAGACTGATACAGAATTTGTAATCGTACTAATACTACTCACAAGATTGTGTGCTACCAGCTAGGTTCTGCAACAAAAACTTGAGTTCCTTTTAAGGTGAAACCGTTTTTTCTACAGACCCTTCAATTACAAACTTCTTGAAAAAACAATTATTTGTTTTTCAAGTGATGAAAATTCAGATGAGAAAGTTTAATCAACTTTCGAATGGGAAGTCATCGATGGAACCAGTGAAAATCAATTAACGCATCGTCAACCTAAGATTAATGGACAGGCGATAATAATTCCAAAAACAAACGTATTCATTTAGGGTGGATAAAAAATCTATTAAAAAGTTTTAAATTTGAGGGTCTGAGTATGGGAAGGGAACATGCCACACAAGTTGTATGATATGCCACACTCCTTAGAAGTGTGGCATATCCTCATATCTATTTTCAAAATTAATAATTTATTTCAGTGCATGTTTGACTTATTGTAATAAATTTCTCAAGAAGTTGATCTCGTGGCACAGTTCCTTCTCTCGCTGAGGCACTCATTCTTTTTACCCGACGGTAGCTAGTATATTAACTAGCGACCTGACTCGGCTGGAACTTCCGCCCTCTNCGCTCGAAAATTTCTGATGACAAATTTTTTTTTACTAATCTGATCCTTTATCCTTCACGGGCGGCCTTATATATGGGACTCATATTTTGTGGAGGTACTTGACCGGGTACAAGGTATCTCCCTGTATATTAATCTGCTGCGCTTTAGTGAATCCCGAAATCCCCGCTTGGGCTCCCCTATTAAAACAAAACCAACGCAATAATTGCCACCTTTCTTCATCACTCGTGTAGCATCGGTTTGATATGCCTCTTGATTTTATTTTTTTCGAGCCTCCCCGACTTCTCACCGAATAATATCGTCATATTTTAACCAATTCAAGCAAAACATTGGTGAAATAGGATGTAACTTTGATCTTCAATTGTCATCTGAAATCAATATATCATCAACAGATTTGGTGAATCGAATCGTGGCTATGTTTAACGGATTAGCTGGAAGATCCTCCACATTCGGTTTTTATGTCAAAAAACATTAATCTGATCTGATCATGTAAGATGGATGACCTTGGACACACCACAAAATTTTATATCATGCACATTTTGAGGAACAAACCTCGCACTCAATTTGTACGCACATTTTTTGTTCAATCTCATTAAGTTTACCTAATACATATAACCTGTGTTTAAAAGTGAAAACATAGATTTGTAATTGAACGTTGAAGCCGTAAGAGTATCTTTAAGCTGTAAAATAGTAAAGTGCAAAGAGAATATTTGCACATATATTCACATTCGTGAACCGAACCGCTCGATTTTAATGTTTTCATTTCTAAAAGGTAAACACATCGTTTCAAAATGAAACATACATGTGAAAATCTATATTTCTCAATTACCGAAGCAAGAAAAACAATGCGTTCTGAGTGCCTCAGACCAATTTTAAATAAGTCAAGGATTTATGAATGTTTCAAGTGATAAAAACCCTCTAGACTAATAAAAATCAGTTTGTCGTTTCCAATGAAAGATGTATATTCAACAAACTGTATCCAAGGAATACAAAAAAAGTCCAATCACTGTGTTTGTTTTCACCAGCTCAATTATTGAACATGTATACACTCAATATGATTTTTTTTCTCTCCGAAATCATTTCAAGGAATGGAGTCCGATCGAAAATCATTAATAGGAAAAACAAATTAGATTATTGAACGCAGAGATATATCGTGAGCTGTGCAAAAATCAATTCATTCAACTGAATTTTCAGTTTTTTGAGATTTAGATAGAAATATTTGATGGTGTTTTCCAACAAAAAGGGTTCTATCATGTCCCATATATCACGTCGGAATTTTCAGTCAACGTTCGCTTGAACAACAAAATCTATTTTCACATTGCGCTAAACAATACCTCAAGCTCATGATATGGAGCAATTTAACAAGTGATGTACAAGAAAAAATAAGAAATTGAAAATTTCTTCGAACTACATTTCACTGCAAATAATTAAACCTTCTCTCTTGAGAAGCAAAAATTTCCACGAGATTTTTCTTGGAATGATTTGAATAGTATGAATAAAAAACCGATATTGAATAGTTGCACTTATCAAAAAGATAATGAAATGGATCAGTATCGAAACCGTTTTTTCTACAGACCCTTCAATTACAAACTTCTTGAAAAAACAATTATTTGTTTTTCAAGTGATGAAAATTCAGATGAGAAAGTTTAATCAACTTTCGAATGGGAAGTCATCGATGGAACCAGTGAAAATCAATTAACGCATCGTCAACCTAAGATTAATGGACAGGCGATAATAATTCCAAAAACAAACGTATTCATTTAGGGTGGATAAAAAATCTATTAAAAAGTTTTAAATTTGAGGGTCTGAGTATGGGAAGGGAACATGCCACACAAGTTGTATGATATGCCACACTCCTTAGAAGTGTGGCATATCCTCATATCTATTTTCAAAATTAATAATTTATTTCAGTGCATGTTTGACTTATTGTAATAAATTTCTCAAGAAGTTGATCTCGTGGCACAGTTCCTTCTCTCGCTGAGGCACTCATTCTTTTTACCCGACGGTAGCTAGTATATTAACTAGCGACCTGACTCGGCTGGAACTTCCGCCCTCTATAGAAAGTTCCAGAACAGTTCAGTGCATAATATTCCGAAATAATTCAGAACATCTTGAAGCATTCTAGAGTGTGGTGGAATGTTCGGGAAATAGTCTAAACCGTTCAGGAACATGCCGGAACGTCGAAGGTCATTGGGGACCATTCGAAGTCTTTTCTATATGGGACTATACATTGACAGGGGGATATTAAGCAAGATCTATTCACCTATAATAATTAACATTTTATTATTTTATTCCAACTACCCCATAACCTCTTGAAACCCTCTGAGCGAAGCTGGGTACCAAGCTGGCAAACTGATAATGACCTTTGATAAAATTAACTCAAATAGAAGTATATTCACAACTATAAGTTTCAATTTTGAAATACGTAAGTAAAGTATCTAAGACAACGCTAAACAAAAATATGACGAAATAGCGACCTTCAAAATAATTCACTACATAAAATAGTAGGGGAGCCCACGATGCAAAATGGGGATTTACTCGAGCGTCATAGAGGCATATTAGGTTGCAAAGCTTAGATAATAAGAAAAAAAAGTTATCGAAACTATTGTNATTTCTAAAAGGTAAACACATCGTTTCAAAATGAAACATACATGTGAAAATCTATATTTCTCAATTACCGAAGCAAGAAAAACAATGCGTTCTGAGTGCCTCAGACCAATTTTAAATAAGTCAAGGATTTATGAATGTTTCAAGTGATAAAAACCCTCTAGACTAATAAAAATCAGTTTGTCGTTTCCAATGAAAGATGTATATTCAACAAACTGTATCCAAGGAATACAAAAAAAGTCCAATCACTGTGTTTGTTTTCACCAGCTCAATTATTGAACATGTATACACTCAATATGATTTTTTTTCTCTCCGAAATCATTTCAAGGAATGGAGTCCGATCGAAAATCATTAATAGGAAAAACAAATTAGATTATTGAACGCAGAGATATATCGTGAGCTGTGCAAAAATCAATTCATTCAACTGAATTTTCAGTTTTTTGAGATTTAGATAGAAATATTTGATGGTGTTTTCCAACAAAAAGGGTTCTATCATGTCCCATATATCACGTCGGAATTTTCAGTCAACGTTCGCTTGAACAACAAAATCTATTTTCACATTGCGCTAAACAATACCTCAAGCTCATGATATGGAGCAATTTAACAAGTGATGTACAAGAAAAAATAAGAAATTGAAAATTTCTTCGAACTACATTTCACTGCAAATAATTAAACCTTCTCTCTTGAGAAGCAAAAATTTCCACGAGATTTTTCTTGGAATGATTTGAATAGTATGAATAAAAAACCGATATTGAATAGTTGCACTTATCAAAAAGATAATGAAATGGATCAGTATCGCTGATTGTATTCAATCTAATGCCGATACTGTATGGAAAAAAATGTTTATCAATGTCCCTTTTGTGATCATAGCTGTCTTTCGAAATTAAATTCAAATGAATGAAATGAAAACATGTATATGTTGTGTTAATAATGATGTCAGTCATCAAAAGTTGACTCCAATATATGAGTATTATGAAATGAGAGTATTTCACATGAACGAACTCATTTCTGAGGAGCCTTAAGCAAATACTTTTGTTGCAAATGATAAAAATAATATTTTTTTTCAAAGCAATCATAAACGTTTAAGCTTATTCGGTATTATTAGGGACAATTATATTGTCTAATCTGATGAGTTTCTGCTAATTGTTCCGGAGCCAAACCCAATCCAGAAAAACTAATACGCAAACATAATAACCCAAGCAAGTGCCTGGTTTATCAAAGGATGCAGATAAAGCATATTATTCACAAAATTTATTGAACTTGGTTAGTTTTTGACTTTTTCTTCTGTTGACTCACAGAATTGTTTTTCAATATTTATTCTTTATACTGAAAAGTCACTATAATATCTGTATATTGAGGTAGACTCTAGAATTGTATATGATTTATGTTGCTGGAGATGGTTGACTTCTGTGCAATGCCTCAAGTTATTTTCAACAAGAGAATCTTGCATAATTCAAAGATTATACTATTTTACCTATTCCATCTATATGCTATGGAATTGGGTGATATTGATGGGATTCAAGTAACATTTTGCTGAGAGATTTTCACTGACAGTTTACAAAACCGCAACACACATTTCGCTATACAATATCATCCTCAAGCGTTTTCATACTACCTGAATTCTACCTAATTAGTGCTTTGTTTTATAACAATTTGAATATGATCTTATACCTACTAATAACTTCAACTGAAATTAGGTATAAACTAATTGAAACTATATACATTATAAAATAATTACCAATATTCACAAGTCAGATTTAAAAGAGGGAAAGAATTCAATTCTATTTGGTCAGTCAGTAAATTTTCAGAATTTTCAAATCTATATTAATTTCAAAGCATTCCAAAAGTTTTAGTTTCAAAGCTTTCTCTTTCAAATTCAATATTTCATTGTCATGGTTGTCATTGTCATTGTCATGGTCTGCAAATGTGGAATTGGTCTTCACATTCAAGAAACTAATTCTATGTTCATTTATTCCTCTCCTGACTAAAATAAAGTTTTGGGGAAGAACCACAAGTCAAATTATATACTTTTGATCTATCCGAAGATTTTTTTAAAATTAGCAAACTCAGATAAAATTGTTATTATATGAAGCACTAATTAGACAGAATTAAGTCAGTGTGAACACGCCTGAGGAAGCTTTTGCATAGAGAAACACGTGTTGCATTTTTTGAACTGTCTAGTGTTGCTTGAATACATAACATCTATAGCAAGTATTTGTGTGTTCAGAGAAAGCCGAATTATATGTTAAATCTGGAGTATTCATCCCTGAGATAACTAATTGAAAAGTATTTCCATGTACATCACTAAATTTAAAGTGATCCAGAGTACTCGAGTCCGATTACCTATCTTTCTGAATATGTGATGAACTTCATAATAATCCTGAAAGGGTTCTGGCTGACTGCTGAACAGGCTTGTATAGAAAATAACTGGTTTATCACATCATACCGTATTTCATTACGATGAAATATGCATTAGTACACATATATACTAAAATTGAGAGAAATTCTTGGCCACAAAGCATAAAGAAAGCATAATTTCAGTCCGGTATCTCAATGATTATTTTCAGAAAGAAATTGAGATTAAAAAATGATTGAAATGTGAATTCATTTCATTTTACTATGCCCAATTAGTGACATTCGTGATTTTTTCAAACCTATATAATATAATTTGGTCGGGAAAATTTATTTCCTCGGATATTTCCCATCAATATGTTTTTTAACTGGATATTTTCTTCATTATGTTATATAGAGTAAAAATAGGCTACATCTAATTCATCACTGCTCATCCTTTTGAAAACAATTATACTAACCCCATTCCATTTGTGATAAGAGGAAGAAAATACCCAGTAGATTGTATTAGCAGTGTCGGTTTCAAAAGCTTTGATTGAGTTGGTTTTATAATGTTTCTATAAGCGTTGCGTTTTGTAGTGTTGTTAGTGAAGTCAAATTTCCATGATGGCGAAAAATAGTCCAAGAATATTATTGTGGAGTTTGTCCTCATAGACTTGTGAAAGCTTTGGGTTTCAAAGCTGCTGTCGCAACTAAACAATTTTATGAAAAACAAGAACTAAAACTTTTTAGGTTTCAATACCACTTTCATTCGTAACTAATGTTGTGAAAGTGGTGAAAAAACATAGAAAGTTTTATTTCTCATTTTTCATTACAATTTCCTACCACGTAGAACGGCTACAGCCATCAATTCATTGTAACACTTTTATTTAAGTTACAATCGGTGTGGGCTACAGAGGACTGTATTATAACTAAAATTATTGGTTGGGTGGTTTTTTTGTGCTTACGAGAGCACTATGTAGGAAGTTTTTACGTGATGTCGTCCAGATTAATGAAAAAAAACCGTAGTTCATAGTGTCTCAAAGTTTGTATTTGATAAAGATGTTCGACAAATCCTTTTCGTTCATTCGTTTGAAGCTACTTCCGTTATTAACTTGATGCGCAACTCTCTCCCATTCTTTCCGTTTCCAACGAAAGATAGAAAGTGAGTGCGGTAATTGGTTAGGGGAAGGGGTGGTTGAGACAAAATTATCCGATCTGAGCCTTGGGGTGATTATATGTGCCTCTGTAATCTCTATTACGACTATTAGCTGATCTGTGGCTGAGCCGAACATACCGATGTTGCGGTCTATCTCACGTCTGGCGGCCCAGGATAATCATTGTTATTTAGCCTCTCCTCAATTATTGATTATTTACCGTAATTGTGTTACTTTCCGACGAGCACTACGCTAACGACAAATTTCCCAAACTTGGGACTGCGTTATTTTTTCACTGACGTCTCCTCAAGTGCTGTGCACAAATTGTTTTGGACAACAATTTTTTTTCGATCAGGAATTCTGATGAGTTCAGTGTTTTTAGTATCATGGAAGAGATACACAATTAAAAAACTTCTGAGAAATCAATGAAAAATAAAAGTATAAAATGTGTAATAGATGTGACCACAATTAAAACTGTAAAAACAATCTCTACTCTGAAATTTTTCTAAATACCTATCAAGGTGACTTTGGTAGAAAGTATTTATGACAACGCCCAATTGGACAATTTGTTTTTGATATTGGGTCTGGTTTTCTCTCTGTATTATGTTCAGCTTCAACTGTCAGGAATTTGGAGTTTGATGCTATATTTTCCTCAATTGTTATCAAGTTTAGTTTACAGACTGGATGAAAGAACCAATACTCTTTCAAGTAAATAACAGCCGAGTCACTCGAAAATGTGATTGGTTTTCAACCCTCATTATTATGTATATGAATCAGGCTAATCATGCTCTGTATCAGAGGACAGACATAATATTGGTAGTTCAAAGCCTTACTATCGAGACCAAGCAAGACTTCCAAGTAAACCTTATCAATGATGACCTACCAAATATCGTAGAATTACGACTTGAACGCTCAGTAGACAAACTATTCATCGAGAAAGTAATACAAATCATGAAATTATGAAACAACAACAAAAATTAATTGGTGCTCCGGGGCGACTTCATTAATTGCAGTGGTACATTTGCTTTTATATCAGCAGGAAAACCCGGAAAAACCTGCAGCACCACTTCTTCTGAAGGTCTTAATCATGTAGGGTGTCTCCATAGGCTCCAATAAATTCAAGACATCGCCAGAACTCTTAGTGACACGACTATCGTCAAACTTAAACACCAGTCCGTTTCGTCTTTGACCTATGCCTAATAATGACAAGATTCAACGCCAGAACTACAGTGAACAATGACTGCATGAAGATTATAATAGTGGTCTGCTAGACTGAAGGGTTCCTCTATTCCGAACCTTCGTAAGAGTTTGGTGTTTCCGTCAGAGGTTGAGTCATGTTTGAAGATCATCAGTGTTATTATTAGATTGACTGGTGCCTCAGCTACACTAGTTTTCTTTCAATGGTTAGTTAGTTTGGCGCATGTTTGGCAATACAGTTTATCATCACCCGTTAAAAGTTTCATTTTCAGATGATTTAACAATAAGCTTGACACGGACTGGTCTCCATAATATGGGGCTAGTGGACACACCTCTATGCAGGATGTGTGAACAGGAAGATGAAACTGTCAGGCATGTCCTATGCGAGTGCCCGGAGTTATCGTCAATAAGAGAGTGTGCGTTCGGCGAGTCTTGGTCTACACCTGCCGATATAAAGGAGATGTTTCCCAGTGATCTGTCCATCTTCCTGGAAAGGAGGAAGACCTACAAGGACAACTTCTCGGGATGATGCACAATGGGTCACATGTGGTCTAAGTGCTATGGGCCTACACTCACCCTCCCTACTCTACAGATACAGATACACGGACTGGTTATTAGTCATATTAGGAAATGCTAGTTGAATATTACTGGAGTTTTTTTCCAACACCAAACTGTTATTTCAACACCTCGAAACGTGTTTCGATCACCAAATGATCAGGAAGATCATTTTGATCTTCCTGATCAAACTGATCGTAAGGAAGAACATGTTTCATAAAATCTGCATCAGAACCACTTCTCAAGCTAAGTTGTTTGAAACCAAGAAAACTGTGGAAATTTCTGGACTTGCTATCACATCTTCCCTGACATGTTCATGTTCGAAACTTCCAGATTCCTTACAAAGTAGAGCAATTTGGAAACCTCTCATTGGCAATGATTCTGACGATTTAAGGGCAACATAGGCTGATGGAGATCTTTTTTTGCAGATCCTTTCTAGAAGCAGCTTGTCCACATGAACAACAAATAAAGCAGAGGTCAATAATTAACCCCTTTTTTCTTGACGAAGTTCAAGTATCTCTTTCACTCAGTATTAGAATAACTTCAATGGTACCTCGTGAAACAATACAAAGGTTTTAGTAGGTTTAACACGAGTAGATGTGGTTCAAAAACAACACACAAGAAGTACCAGTCAACAGTAATTTTAGTGTTATGAACAAAGACAAAACTAAAGTAATTCATATAAAATAAACTAGCTACCAAAAATTAAATACGTTGAATTAAGGCGCTTTATGTGGAAACGTTAGGAATCTATTCATGCCATGGATATAAAACTGGTGGCGCAAAATCCATGCAATTTTCTAGAAATAAGATGGTTTTTATTATTCCAACGATAGATCATTTATAATCATAAAGTAGTCCTTAGAATGCGACAGTCGAAGGCGTTTTTGATGCAGACGTACAAGATATGTAGGTATAATCAATTATTCGTAACAAAAACGACCGCTTTTCTCACATTATAAGAACGAACGTCATTTATTAACGGGTGTAATCTGACGTTCGAATGTTAAAAATTTATGGCATGTTTTCAATCGAGCAGTCTAGAATAGATTCTACCTATTTGCAAAGTGTTCCCGCTTTTGAAGTAGCAAATACGCAAATATTCTCAACTAAATGTCATACTGATTACTAAAACATTAGTTGTGTTTAAATGGTGTTGGTTTGGTAGCGCTGAGAACTTCGGACTATAAAGTTTTTTGAAAAAACTTACGGTGAAATCTAAATTGTGTTTACAATCCAAATAAGGTGAAGTTTATGAATTATCTTTAAGCCTCTTGTGATGCACTGTTTGGAACCTTTGGTGTAGTAATGAAATAACTCCAGTAATATTCTTTAAGCTTCTTAATTAACAGAAGATAGAGTAATAACATGCAGAAATCAAAATGTTATAATTAACACTTTTCTGGTGGCAATATCAAAAATATCTTTTATGGAGACATTAATATGGTATGTATGCAAATCGAGTTCCTGAATTTTGGAAAAATAATCAGAATAACATTCACAGTTATAAATGATCGGACAAAAAGAGAAACTAAAATGTATCATTTTTGGTCAAATACACACCAGGTAACATACCGCAAATCTCAAAAGTATGAGTCTAGAAGAAGAGTTAATTATTTTATGTGTCAATATCCCGAAAACCTTTCAATCATTGGAGTAATGAGACATAGTCTAATAGAACGACAAGTTTCTGCATATTTCTTGAGTATATTTTCATTTATAAGTTGCGTTATGCTGAGATATGTGTAATTTTCAATTCAAATCATCATTCATATTTTTCTGATTGGATTAATGAAAAAATATTTAAAAGTCATATATTCGTTGAAAGATATCATCAACATCAAGTATACAATTTAGAAACATGAACATCCGTAACACAGACATTATCAGTGAATATCTGAATAATAAACATACAATGTTCGGTCAATTGAATAGTCAAGTTAATACTTGAAGGCATGTTATTTATATTTCCAACATTGACTTGTGGCCAGCAACTGATTTGAAACAGAACAGAAAGTGAGGTAGAAAATTCTCAAGGCTTACTTGTGATTAAAAATAGTTGAGAGATACTGTAAAATTATGGATTTGCTTCTCTGTGATTGGCCAAGAGGTTGTGGGTTATGAATCTAGTCAATTATGATTGGTTCAAAGGTGTGAGTTATGGATTATTTTGGTAACTTAATGAATAAGAAACCGTGAAATAATTGATGCCTTTTTCAATAATAATTTTGCTACAATGGCATTCGGAACGGAATTCCCATGCCGGATGCGGCAAATAACGCACAGTTTTTCAGAAATAGCTTCCTTTTTTGTACGTTTTCAAAATTACCGTGTCTGGATTTCTCAATATAATTATCACAATAAAATACCGTATTCACTAAAGGAATGATAGCGTAGCGGCTTTTGGGAGTATTTATCTGACATTCATCCATTCATTTCCCTTTTGTAATTGATTATTCTCGGCTCCGGTTGAATTTTACTCACTAGTGTGAAATCATTGCACGGATTTTAATAACTCGCTGTTCTCTCTTATAATCCGTTTTCCTACTTCTTGAATCGAGTGTTCATTGCCTGTCAATGACTAATGTAACAGTTTTATCAGCGTATCCGTTTTATTTATTTATCTGAACAACAAAAAATTCAAAAGAGATCCAGAAGCCAGGTATTATTATATCGAATCCAAATAATTACATTACTTGATACAAATAGACTTGACTTATATATCATCATAGACTAAAAAAGTTATAAAAGGTAAAAATACTTTATTCGAACAGACAGTTTCTCAGTCAAAATGTGAAAATCATTTTTTGCGATTTTATCCATATTGTCCATATATTTCTGACCAAATCACATCATCAAGACTACGAAAAGTACAGAATGCATGAACAAGATTGATTTTTGCCTTAAAATTCAGAGACCATATATCAGATGTGCGGCTAAAAATGTTCAAGAGAAGAGAACTGCTCAACCTTAGAATAAAACATCAACCACAATGTCTTCTGAAGAATTTTATGCTTTATACTGATTACTTTATTCCACAACATAAAACCAAACAGTTTGAGCGATCTTTTTTATATACTACCTGGGCAGAATAATCTCGGGTCTAACACATAGATGACGCTAGTCTTATTGCATTTCACCGCTTTTTCAGTTAGTACTAACCTTCAAGGGAAAGCTGTTGAAATTTCATGAATTTCTACTCATAAAATTGTGAGTTATTGTGTTCAGAGTGACGCTACTTTTGTTATTTTCAAAACAATGGATCAAAAGCAATTTCCTGTTTTAATTTTACACTGCTTCTTGATGGGAAAAATACCGTTCATGTGAAGCAATGGCTTGAAAAGTGTTATAAGGACAGGAACGTCTTGATGATTCTCAGCAGTGTTCAACCCTTTGTGGGCAGGTGGTTCCATATAGAGACCATAAATAAATTAATCTGCTGCAGGCCAGCTGGAACCACACATTCTCAACTGCAACGATAGACCCCTACCACACTCCGTTAGCGAACACACATCTCAGTTTCCCTCAGTGTTTATGCTCTGGTGGTCTGATGCACTTGTTAATATTCATGTTAGACATAACCCCAACAAAAGTGTTTTTGTGATTATTTGTCAAAACTTACGGTAAGTATACTCTGGTTGATGAGATCCCTTCAGAGGTAGACTCTTACACTTCAGGTGCTCCATCTGCATCCAAACTGCAGATGCGAGATAATTTTATATCGTCTTCCATGTCTCGTGATCGTTTCAGTTGGCTGTTGACTAACATGCACCTAAATGATAATGCTGTCCAACCAAAAGTAGGTCAAACAGGATTCGACAAGTTGTATAAGATAGACCAATGCTTGACATACTGTCAGACACTTTTGGAAAATGTTACAAGTCCAGCGAAAATCAAAGTATCGGAAAATCAATGGGGAAATTCAAGGGCAGAATAGGATTTCGCCAGTATATGCCACTCAAGCCGACCAAGAGGGGCTATAAAATATGGATAAGGGCAGACCAGTCTGCATTTGTGTCACAATTTCAGGTTTATACAGGAAAATCTGATGGAGGTGAAGAATGATTAGGTCCTAGAGTCGTCAAAGACTTGTCACGTCCACTTTAGGAAAATACCACACGGTGTTTTTCGATAACTTCTTTACTTCCGTCCCGCTTCTGAATGATTTGCTGAAGGACAAAATTTATGGCTGTGGAACAATAAGAAGAAGTCGCAAAAATGAACCAAAGGATATAGTAAATAATAATACAAAAGTAGATAGAGGTACATGCGATTGGGCACTTAGCAAAGAAGGTTTACTTTATCTAAAGTGGATGGATAATAAACCAGTTATTTCTGAGCAAATTCCATAGTCCAGCTGATCCGAGAAAGCAGGAGGATGGTTCGTTTCGGAATATTGACTGCTTGAAACTGGTAAAAGATTATAATTCCCATATGGGATATGTAGATCAATCCGATATGTTCGTTTCCTAAAATACAAAGTAAACCGAAAATCAAAAAAAATGGTGGCATGGGTTGCTCTGGCATTTCTTGGATCTTACCATAGTGAATGCCTTTATAATATTCAGAGACCGGACACCAGACACACGAAACATGAATCTGAAAGATTTTAGACTTGCTGTTGCTATAGGATTGATTGGTGCCGACCCCAGTATGCCTAGGAAAGGCAAAAGGGTTACAGAAAATATACCCAATAAATTCAAGGTTTCAGTTCCCGCTGAAATGAGGTTTAATAAATGTGCACATTTACCAGGTCATGGTACAATGTTACGTGTGCACATTGTAGCACACGCTCCCAGCCTCGCAGCACTAGATGGCACTGATCTAACTGCAACGTTGGACTCTGTTTAGCCGAAGCTTCAAATTGTTTTTTTTTTAATTCTACCAACCTTGAATTTGTTACTTTTGGTTCCATTCAACTTTTTTTCTCATAGCTTCCTTGTGGTCATGATTTGGAACCACATGATTGTGAAAAAAGGATTATAAACCACATGATTGTGAAAAAAGGATTATAAAAATATATTTTCGTCTTGCAAAATTGTTGTTTACTAATATTTTTATTATACCCTACAATCCAAAATTATAGTTTTTCGAAAAAAAAAAGCTAACTCGTCCTCAAAGGGTTAAACATAATAAACCGTCGATATGTGACAGTGGATAAAACATGGATCCATCACTTCAGTCCGGATTCATGACGATCTTCATCTGAGTGGAGAGCAACTTGTGAACCTTATCCAAAGCGCCCGAAAGCACAACAATCGGCTGGAAAGGTTACGACCTTGGTATTTTGAGATGTGCGTGGTGTAATATTCATCGATTATCTATAGATAATCGAATACCATCAACAGTGAATATTATATAGCGTTATTGGAGCGTGTGAAGGCTGAAATTGCAAAAAAACAACCGCCTATGGCAAATAAATGACCGCCTATGGCAAATAAACGACCACCTATGGCAAAGAAACGACCGCCTATGGCAAAGAAAAAAATGTGATTCACTGTGTCACAAGTCAATCGAAACAATGACAAAACTACATGAATTGAACTTCAAATTGCTCCCGCATCCACCATATTTACCAGATTTGGCTCCCAGCGACTACTGGCTGTTCGCAGACCTCAAAAAAATGCTCACCGGTAAGAAATTTCGCTAGAATGAAGAGGTTGTTGCTGAAATTGAGGCAAAAGATGAATCATTTTATAAAAGTGGTATTGAAATATCAGACCGGCGCTGGAATGATAATGTGACTCTTGATGGAGATTGCGTTGATGATTAAAGCCAATTTTGCAGAGAAAAAAAACGGGTTTTCTTTCTTAGGCCCCGCTTTCTTACTATCTTTCAGGTATAAATTCTGATTCTGCAATCGAGTTAAGCCAAAAAAGTTTCCCATTTAGATTTTTCTTTTGACAGATCACTATGACAATCAGTAATATATTTACTTATTTATGCTAGGTAGAGAGGAAAAATATCGATGCGAAACTCCAACAAGTGAAATAAAGGCTATTTTTTAATATTATTATCATTACTATCTTCACATTTATTTTACTAAAGGAACTGGCGAACGGGAATAGGTTAATTATGTATTGGATACCAGGAAGGCCAGGATTAATAAGTAAGAAATAGCTGTTAAGTTTGCTAGACACCGATAATCAATTCAGCAAATATGAGTCTTGAACCACCTGTGGAGATACTAAAATCTCTGAAACTGGACCAGGGAAATGGGACGTCAATGAGAAATATAAACAGGTAACAGATACCTTAGCTAGAGGCAATGCTACAAAGGAACATATACAGTTCGTCATGTTCTATGCGAATATGGGGTTGCCATGAAAAGGAAGGGGAAACCCATAAATCAAATCAGTAGTTTACAGTAGTCGAAAATATGTTTCAATTAGCGAAACATGATAGCTTCAAACCTGAAAACTCATTCCTGAAACATTTCAACATAAAAATATCTTTAATCACGCTGTTTAGGTAACATAAACCACTTTTATACAATGGCAACTTCTTAGTAGTTTGGTTCACGAATTTAAATTGGTGTTAAAAATAAAACTGCTGAAAATATAAGCGATTGCTCATTGGACCCCGAATGACGTGTAAAAAAATATATTTCATTGATTTTACAAAACATAATAAATTGAAATTGATATTTAGAAATTAGGATGAAAAAGAACGAATTGATTTTTTCGTTAATAACTTACAAACTATAAATACTTAGGAATTTGCAAAAATGTCAAGCCCTTCAAGTGAGAGATGTAGCAAAATCTAGCAGTTTACTTGAAGAGATATTCAAAAATGGGTGATCCCAAGCTTTTTCAAAGGTGATTTCTCTAAAGAAGAGTAACTTTTCACAAAATACATCTGAAACATGAGCAACGTAAATGAAAAAATAAGCTCATCTGAAGTTGAAATACTGTTCATAGAAGCAGTGCTGGTAAATGAAGTGGCGGAGATATGCGTGAACTTTAACAATCCACATTAGTAAAAAGGTCACTAAAATTGTTATTAGATATTGTACTATCAAATTCTTCCAGTTGTCCACCACACTTTCAAGATGGACTACAAAACAATGCATTATTTTTGAATTAATTATAATGCAAGTACTCAATTTTGGAATTGATGTTTATTTGAATACTTTCGATATATTGTTTGACACCTATGCTATAAAATAATCTGTTTTGAAATTTTCGTTATCGTATAATTGACGACAGATTGATTTATATAACTGTGCTGCTCACACTAAATTACAAACATTCAATTTCTGTAAGATTATCATCAATAGTGAAGAGAGACTGTCGAGGGGTGAGCTTTGGAGCGGTCAACGGAGTGGACCCCAATTTCTAATATTTAAAGAAATAGATCCTTGGTTGCTTTGGAGAAGTTGTTCAGGATATAAAAATGAAAAGTATGCCCTGTGATAACTTTGCAAGAACATGAGATTCCAATTTGAAATTTGTGTAGATAAGGGAAGTCGAATAATCGGAAAAGAGTCCACACTGCCACCCAACGTTGTCGCAAGTTCTTGTAGATTCTGATTTGCCTAATGTATTCTGGTGCTAGTTCCAGTAAAGCACTACGCTCTGTCTCTGCAACGAGAATATTTTGAGACATTCATTTTATTTCTCGAGAAACATACGATATCTTTTGGTACGATCGATATTCGCAGCGAGTTCCGGTACCGGTACGGTACCATCATTATTTATAGCCGCTCGTCGAGGAAAGCTCTAAGTAGATGTTTTTTTGACTTTTTTGGCGACCGGTCGACCGACATCGTTATGTCTGATTCCAGTTCCGAGTACCACCGTCGTCAAGTAGTTTCAGTACTTCATAGGCCCGTGGACGGCATTAAAAGGGAGCATCTAGCATCGTGTTCCCGAGCAGTCGTGACCTGCCGCGGGGGGCCAGCGTACCAGCGAATAACGTAGACCACAAAACGGCAACGGCGGCCACAATTTCCCACGCTGCCGAGCCTCCTTCTCCGCCCCCATGCCCGCTCTCGCACACTCATCGCTCTCTTCTCTTCTTTTCCACTCGGGTATATCTTTTACAGGGTGATTTATGGCGAACAACCGAAAAAAGTCAGGTGCATGAGTCCGGTGTGAGAGCTGGCGGTGGATAAGACATCAAAATGAGGTCTAGTGGGTGGTATTCAAGATTCCATATTGACATTGAAAGAGTTTAAAATTATATGTATATCTAATATACTTTGTTAGCAGTATTCCAGATTAAGTCGTTCCCGCCGAAAGTTATGCTTTGCTCGAATAACTTTTGGCAGAAATGACAGATCTGGACTGAGGTTAGTACCCCCCCCCCCATGCCCCCTCCCGAGTTGAGTGCCCTGAGTTGAAATCTTCTCCAAACGGTTACTGTGTGCAGAACATCCCATCTCGTCTATCCAACCCCGCTCCTCCGGAGCGGTCCTCAACTTACTGATAGGCACTTCCGCAAGATTGACATCTGACTTATTTCAGTCGAAAGTCAGCCTTTAGGTGCTTTCACTTTCTAATCTAAGAACTGAGGTTGGTGTGACCAAAATGGACCAATATACTTGGGGCAACAAATTACACTTGCGTAATCAATACCTGGCGCGATAAAACACTTTCTTTTTATATCGCATCCTTTTTTTCTATGAAGAACGAAGACAGAACAATTAACGTTTGCGTTTCATTGGGAAAGACAGTTTGGATCGATTTTTGACAATAGGTGGTTGTAAAGCCTAATTCCATTGGAAATAGGGCCATACAGGAATATATTTAACTGATTTTGGGGTGTGTAAAGATGATGACTGAATCTTGTTGCGTAATTATGGATTTCATTATGACAGGTAATTTTGTTTCTGTTTTTATGTATATAACAGGAAACTTCCAATATTATATGCAGAAAAGTGGGAGTATATTCAATTTTTAAAAAAGTGGTTTGCATGATTCTCTCTGATTTTTATTCAACATTGCACGTATGCATTTTTTTTGTACTAGGAATAGTTTTTGTGCTGAAGACGACGTGCCCCATAACAAAATTCCATATGATAGTCGGGATTGTATTTCCGCAAAATAATAATTTCTAAGAACATTTATATTAATTACTCTTTATTGTTTCACTTATGTGAGATTCCCAATCAAGTGTATCACTCATAGTTACAGCTAGAAATTTAATGGTGTGGCACTTCTCTAGAGTCGTTTCCCCTAAATGAATCTCTATATTTTCAGCCGTTCTCTGTTTTGTGTGGTAAATAATAAACTGTGTCTTGCTAACATTGATATAAAGACTATTAATGGAGAACCATAGAATGATTTTTTTCCATGAGATCATTGCAAGCTTGTTGATTGAGATCGTGAGATTTTTGTGATACTAATATGGAGAGATCATCAGCGTATAATGTTAATTTAAAATGTGAGAGGTATTTTACAATGTCTGCCGTGTAGATTGAAAATAGAGCTGGAGCAAGAACACTTCCCTGAGGAACTCCAACTTCCACAGGTGCAAGATGAGAGTGGTGAATTGTGTTTCGACCGCTATTCTCATTGCGAGATTTTTGTACATACTGATATCTATTTTTGAGAAAAGATTCGAACCAGCTAAAAGCAGATCCTCTGATACCATAAGACCAAAGCTTGTCAAGTAGTCGATCGTGTGGAACACAATCAAAGGCTTTACTTAAGTCACAATATATGCTTATAGGGCTCTTTGTTTTCTAATTCATTGAGAATGTGTATATGTATCTATGGTTGCCGTAGATGTAGATTTAGATTTTCTGAATCCATGCTGTTTTTCTGGGATAATTCTGAACCTTGCAATGAATGAGTTTAGCCTCTCTAGCATACAATATTCAAAAAGTTTGAAAAAAAACTGATGTAAGTGATATGGGTCTATAGTTATTCATTATATTTTTTATGGGGTTACTTTTGAGGAAATTTCATGAATAAAAGTGATTTTTCATTAAAAGGGGAACAGATAGACGACATCTGTGAAACATCCATTGACCATGCTGTAAGGGTTTTTATTATTTTTCCACCTATAATTTCCATTGTTATTGTGAAAATGAACATAAAATGACAAATGTAAAAAAACTTTTTGTAGTAAATTTTTATTTTTGAGTTGAGGATAATCTTGTAGGAGGTATTTCAGAATTAAATTATACAATATATTAATATCAATCTAAATAATGCTTATGAAAACATATTTTTGAACCATGTGGAATATAGCCGGATATTATTCAAATTTTAATTAAAGCCTGCATGACTCTCAAATATCGACGGTTTCATATAAGGTTATTTTGTGATTTGCATCTATTTTGAACTAATAATCGGAATTTGAATTTGATGAAATTGAGAATTTCAATACATTTTTATCAAATGTTCGTTTTGATAAGGTCGAAGTTATCATTTATTGAATCGTTAATGAAACCATTATTCTAGAATGATTTTTTCGCTTCCCATAATATTTTTCATATAAATTAATGTTTATTTTTAATTTTAAATGATAAAATGTGTTTAAAATAATCGGACAAAAAGGTAATGTCGAGTCTTAATAATCTTAGCTACTGAGACTATTACATGCATATATCCAGTCTCAGTTACAATTCTTAGTCATGAATTGCCAGTTATGAAAAATATAAATAACCTTCCTTTCCAGATCCTTTTTTAATATCATCAAATTCTTTTTATAATCTGAAATATTTGAAAATCTCGACAATAATTTCAGTTTTGAATTTGTTCTGTATACATTAAACAAACTACAGTTAAGGTCCTACAAACAAAGCGTGAGAATTTTTCTCAATGGTAATTAGTAATCGATCGCTAGGTAGAAAGTAAGAGTATTCGAGAGCTAAAATCCGGGAGTTGAATAGATACCTTGCAAATCGCTCCTTGTCCTGAATATTATCGTCCTCCATTCTGGTATACTTGCTTCCACTTGGGTCGTCTTCATCTGACCTGGAAAGATTTTATTAATTTCAGACTGAGAAATATTTCCATATTTGTTAGTAGTACACTGACATGAATATAAATAATGAAGATGAACTGTGACTGTTCATTTATTTTTGATGGGCTGAAATTTGTTCACAACGAAGGTTCACTCATCAATTCAACCCTCTTGATTTGACCAGTTTCTTAACTCCATCACGTTTGACATTCATCGGGTGAAATAGAAATTAGGAAACCGTTTTCTAATTTAAAGTTGCAAGACAAAACTTGCTCATATATTAGTTTTAAAACATTAAGACCTTTCAATATTTCTATCCAATAATGAAATTTTTCTCAGAGTTTGAAATGAGAATTGAGAAAAAATTGAGAATCCATTTCATTCACGTAATGAATGATCTAATCAGGATTGAGATTATTTAAATCAGAAGATCAAAATCAACGATTAATTTTAATCAAGTGAATTTTAATATAAAAATCATGATCTTATGAAAAGCTACTAAGACTAATTACATGNACCATGAAATAAACATAGGTACTCACAAAAGTAAGTGATTGCTTGTACGTGAGAGAAAATCTACTTCACAATCACAATGTAGGGGTGCTATTAATTATATGTCAGCAATGCTAAATTTTTCACATTCGGGAAGTTAGTCATAATAGGTGTATTATATTTACCATCGGTACTCATGTTTATAATAATGGTCACACATAATGTGGTGATAGGAAAGCTAATTAAATGAATATGTCAGTTACTCAAGCATTTCATCCACTACCGCGCGACAAAGTAAGTTCAAGCAGCCTCACACCCATGCCACACGCGTGATGAAGAAAGTTTGCAAGTACATTGGTTTTGTTTTACCTAGTAAATCTCACTTTGAATATCAAGTTCGCATTTCGCATTTTTTTTTGTGTTGTCTTCAGGTAGATATATACTTACTGATTTCAAGATTATTATTGATAGCTGTGAACATAGTTTTTTTAGGGTGAATTTTATCAAAGTTAAATTATTAGTTACAAGCAACACTATGACAGAAAAAGTAGGCATATATGCTCTTTATTAAACAGTTGCAAATTGTGAACACAAATTGAACAGTCTATGTTGGCTAGGTTTACATATTTTTTAAATTATTTTCATTATTAGTCTATACTATGTAATTACTCACAATTAGCTGTTTAAAATAATGAGAATGTAGATTTCTAAGAAACTAAACAAACACGCAATATTCTTTTGCATAATTATTGGATGAGTGTCTAATCAGACAGTAGGAATTGCATTGTACACAAATTGAACAGGATATGTTCCAAGAAATATGACTGCTGACGCCAACATTTTCGGGTGAATCAAACTATCATAATAATACATCGACTATTGAAACAATAGCGAATAGAATTATGTAAATGAATAATCCAAAGGATTTATTTCTTTTTTAAAATATTCTTTATCAATTACCTATTGTCCGAAGCGAGAACCAGAAAAATTGATGTTAACAAGAACAATAAATCGTCATATTCAAGTGACACTTCGTTGTGAGATTTTCACTGGACAGTTTACAAAACCACAACACGTGTTTCGTCATACAATGGCTTCCTCAGGCGTTTTCATACTGATTCAATTCTACTCAATATGTTATTCATGCAATAACAATTTGAATCATATGGCCTTCTGTATACATCAAGACTAATCATTTAACCTGAGTTCGTTCTGAACAAGATTATGTTCAGAACTATCAATTTCAAGTTTGAAATTGGTAGGTACCTGTCCACCTAAAAACACAGAAAAAAAGTGAAATCAACCTTCAAAATAATTCGTTTTCTCTATATTTTGGATGGTCGTTGCTTCCTATCTTCAGGCGCATATGACCAATGCTCCTTCTGTTACGTAACTGGCTGTTACATAACAAAAGCTTCGTCGGGGGACAAAGACTGTCTTGCAGCTTGCAAGCCTGTGTCCCGAATGGTGTGGAATAAAACCAACGCAACTGCAACCTTTCATCATCATATGTGTTATATCAGTGTGTGAGGCTGCTTGAATTTATGTTCTCGCACCATGTTGTATGGTCTGAAGGGCAATAATCATGTGCATAAAATGCTTAATGTATTCATTTGATAAGGATCAATATCGTGTCCGTCTAAATAGTTTTCCAATTATATGTGACCATTATTTTAAACATTAAGATGGGTATAGTAAGCTATCCTTAAAAGAAGTTCGTATGACATCGCAGAAAGAACAATATGTAGTGATTTGTTTTGTTATATCTCTAAGAAATTGGGTAGGTTAGCACCACCGCCTCGACTTCTAACAGGTAACATCGTTATATTTTAACCAATTCACACAAAACATGAATAAGTTATATACTCAAAGTTTAGTCTTGAATCACACCGTCTAGTGGTGAAAACCGCATGACAATCCAGTAGTTTTTGAGTTTATCGCGTTCAGGCAGACAGATATACAGACGTGGCAAAGGACTTTCATTTATAATATGCGGTGATTGGAATTAGCGGATGTCTCATACATTATGAAATTTTCTCCAAACACTCGACGGCTCATTTAACTTATTTCTAATATTGGCACGACCTATACACTATTGTGCATGTTTTTTTTTCATTCGATTCCGAAATTGTTTCCGATATTTTACTTTTGGCATTGTCCTGACTATAAGTAATGCAAAACAATGATTCCTTCATATTGATAACGCTAGAAGTGGTATTTTTTTTAGCAGAACTTTTTTCAACTACTGTGGTGAGATTTCAAACGTCGCGTTTTTTACCTTTCATCTATATTTGCATAAATACAAAAATTTCGAGTTATAACTATCGAAGATGGAGCCGTATTCAAAGTAGTACGTTCGAAACAATTCTAGTTATGGTTGTAATGAAAACGGATTATGTAAATCCGCGAATTATTCAGATTAAATGTATACCGCAAATGCACAAAATTACTTCCCGTAACGAGACAATGGAAGCCAAGGCGTACGTACCAGAAGAAAGGTGTGGGCGTGAGAACTAGATCAAGATGTATGGAATATAGAACTAGTTTTGTGAGTTATTAGTGCTTCGATAGCAATTCGTACATACCATACTTTCTACTCAACTATGTAGGTTACAAAATCCATAAGCTTCGGCGATTGTTGAGTCAGTATTTGCCTGTCGTTTCAGAACTAAGAAACACAATAGGCTTATGTTAAGTCACAATACCCCATGCAGATAAACTTTTCTGTACGTAACTGAAACCATAGGCGTAACGTAACTTATTAGAGGAGGACAAGGTTATAAATAAATACTTATGAATGTAATATATAATAAAACACTGAAAATCGAAAACATACTGATTGAAGCGAAGTTTTGACTCGTTGTGAAAAAAGTTCCAAAACTTAATTTTGGTGGTTCGGAGATTCTTGTTTCCATACAATAAGGTATTTAAAACATTTTTCATAGTCGATTTCTTAAAATCAAGATTTTCCTTCGATTGTCAACTGTTTTGGAAAATATATATTCCCCTTTAAACTATTGAAACATTTATTCACGAAGTGTCAACAATTCTTGATCAATTTGAATCCAATACGAAATTCGTCATTTCTGAAGTAATTTCATATAAATACTGAATATTATTTCCTTGAACAAAAGCCACATAGAAGACGTCCTATTTGTTAAAACCATGAATGCTGGAGAGTAATTCCTTCTATAACATACTGTTACACAGAAAATTCAATTACAAAATAGAATATTTAAAAAAAAATATCTTTCCTAATGAACAGCTACTAATATTTGTTATCGGCGCACTATGCAACATTTTTAAAATTAATAATTCAGAAATCGCATACTTACATAGTTATATGCAGCAGTTCAATAATAACGAAATTATTTTTACGCCACTGGAGGAGGTCATGACCTGTACATATAGTCCAAATGATATATTCTCTTATTCTATCAATGGTCCACTATCTCCTACTACCAGATGTTTGTGTATGTGTGTGTGCTTATACATCACAACATTAGCAAGAATTTTATGAGTTATTGTTAATTTGAGCACCGATATCTTTTGATTTATGGCTCTATTACTTCAAATGAAAACAGTTTCACTTTTTGTTTCTTGTAAGAACAATGACATACATTAACACAACTGAAAGTGGTGTATTATTCGTCTACTACTTTTAAGGAGACATTTTCTCAGAAATATCTGCCATCGGTTGGGGTCAAATATAAGAACAGTCATACGATAATTGGTTATCCAACTAATTTTTTCAATATTGAAATGCG
The DNA here is from genome assembly GCF_000500325.1 of Leptinotarsa decemlineata. Lineage (NCBI taxonomy): Eukaryota > Metazoa > Arthropoda > Insecta > Coleoptera > Chrysomelidae > Leptinotarsa > Leptinotarsa decemlineata. The sequence goes on along the minus strand of NW_019289857.1, from coordinate 10,564 downwards.
TTATAATCATTTTTTTCATAGTCATAAAGATAGTTGAATATACAAAATGGAAAAAATTAATAAATACTCACCTTCACAATGGTAAAAAAAGTTTTATCTATATTTCTGTATTGATTTCGTTTATTTTAATTGTTGAATATGCTTCCTTCAATATTTTACTTTTTTAATCGCAGTAAGAACATTTTTGGATACTGAACAGATCTCAACAAAAAACTACCATGTTTTTCTACATTTTCAATTTTTCAAATTCACGTAATGTTATTTTCGAAAATGGTCATGTACGAAATGAGACCGGGAAGCAACTCTTCATAAAGGGACAGAAAAGCGATTTCTATTTTCTAACAGAGGTTAAATGAAAAAAAAATCGAAGTTATCAGAAATAATGACAAGAACAAGTTTTCATCGTGACATCAGTATCTGGAATAAATATTGATAATGTGCAAATCTCAATGATCTTTTCACTTGTCCACTGAGCTGATTAAGATCTTTAAGGTTTGAATGAGGGGTTAATTATGTCGTATCATCGGCAATATAATTACATTTATCCAGGAATAAAGTGAAAAGTATCATTGGGACAAATTATAAATGGAAGGGGGTCCAACACACTACTCTGAGGAACTCAATGAACTGAAATGTCAATTAATTTTTTCTCATACTACTTCTGTGTTAAAAATGATTTCGACTTTTATAATTTTCATCATCAATTTACTATATACAGTGTATCTATTTTCCTTACGTTTTCATGTTTCTTAAGTACTTAAATTTCATTTTCGAATACAAGGTATCTTTCAATTATTCATCTACATGTTAATCAGCTGAACGTTCTATGATGCACTGTTTGGAACCGTTGGTGTAGTAATGAATATTACTGGAGTTTGATCTCAATACCAAATCGTTATTTTTAACACCTCGACACGTGTTTCGATCACCAAGTGATCATCTTCAAAGAGAAAGATTAAAACTAGAAACTGATGCGAGCTAACCCTATTTATGCTATAAAGGTAATCCATACAGGTAAACCATCCAGGCGTACCAACCATACAGGTATACCAACCTAAATTAATTTTACAATTTTGCCTTATCTATCATTTTACAATATATGTTTATTCAACGGGGGTTGAAGTATGTCAAATTATAATTCAAATTTGACGTGTTTCTGGATTTTGTTAAAATATGTATCGTAACCGAAATAATGAATTTATTCCATTTGGCTTTTACACACTGTATAAGACGAAGGCTGTATGGGTTTATTCACCCTGTTTCTATAATATTTCATGAATGAGACTGTAAATAAATGATAAGTTCGAAACATATGAGTGAGAAATCATGCCCACGCAATGATCGTGAATTGTTTTGACGAGTGTAGCTCAATAAATCTCCTTGATAGGTAGAAATAAAAAAAGCTGTTACACGAAAGAATTAGCGGTGAGGTGTTTCAGTTTATTCTTCAAGACTTCTTCTGGTAAGGTAAGGTGAATTTTCATTGCTAAGAAGTATACACTGTACAGCTATCGACAAAGCAGGTATCCTTTCATTCAATATTTGGACGGTCTTTATACGGACTTCCGTTTGAGAAGTTATAAAGTACAGACAATAAATTAGTCATAACATAATCTGACTTAATTATGGTTCAACTAAACCCAAAGCATTCAGCTTTCATGTTGAAAAAATAGTTTGTAACATTTTTTACGTTGAAGCGGATTATTCAAAATTACAAAAGGATTGACTGAATCATTACAGATTGTTAATTCAAGATAACTTTCGAAAATATTTTTTTAATTGTATTTTAATAAAAATAGAGACGTATAGTGGACATGATTCGAACAGTTTTCAATTCATCCTGGTTTCCTGAAAGTGGGCGTTTTCTAGTCAAAAAAATATTTTTTTTCTTAACTAGTGTAATCCTGGTTTTGAAGAAACTGTTTCTGTTAATGAAGCAACTTTGCTGAGTGAAAAATTTACCGTGCTTTGTATAGACTTGAACAAATTTACTGAAGAGGTTCATTTTCTAATTGTCGAAGAGATTATATAAAAAAAATGTTCCTTTACAAAGAAGACCCTGATCTTTTAGTAATAATTACAAGAACAGTATGGCCTGCAATGTGTTGAGAGATGCAATTATAAATACATTATCGAAGGTTTGAGATTGAAGATGCCATGTGTAACGCAAGAATGTGAAATGATAGTCATGATGGTAAGAGAATTCATTCACTTGCACCGAAAGAATGGAGTAACATTTGAATGTGAGACAAAATATAATTAAAACAAAATAATTTTTTTATATAATTTTATAAAACATCTAGTAACAAATACTTCGAAGATATTTGAAAAAAATAGCGGTTGAATGAGACGTCTACAGCAACAAAATGAAGTTAGACCGTATCGTATGTATTGTATTGCTTGAATAATGTCAAAAGAGCAAAGCAAAGAAATTAATTGTCTTCACGAGAGAAATAGTAGAGGATTCAAGTTTTAAACATCATTAAAAAAAACGACTGCATGAATATTTTAAAAGACATTCTCACAGGATAGCTTTCTGTCGGAGATGCAGAGACTATGAATATTTAGGCTTTATCGCAAAATTTTGAAAATTTTCAAGAGGGTAGATATTAATAACAGAATGTTCTGATCCACTTATATCTACGTCAGTACCAAAGAAATGAAGTAAACTATTTTGCACGTGACTTTACCTACTCTTTTCTGCTCAACCATCAAGTCATATAGCTAATCAGAGACACTTGGATTCAGAGAGTGATGAAAACTGTTATGATAAAATTTGTGAATCACCAGATGAATAACTACGAGTTTTGTTAACCTTGGGATATATTGGGATTATATTGTAAATTAATTATTCATGAGATAAATAATATGTAACTGTGTGATGAAATTGACTGATAGTTGATGAAAACCCATGATAATATATTTCAGTGAAACTTCATTGTGAGATTTTTACTACACCGTGAAAATCTCTTAATAAAGTATCATTTAAATACGTTGAGGTTTATCATTTTTTAACACGAAATACAACACACTGCTTGTTTAGAGTTGTTTACCTAGAAATACCAAGTTTAGTAAAGTAACTTAATTATTTTTTTGCGTCGCAGAACAAAAAATAGTGTGGAAATCTTCCAAAGAAAGGAAGGAAGGAATCAATTTCAAAGAAGTAATTCTATATAAAGATGTGTAGATCATGCAAAGAAATAGAAAGCCAAAATCTTTCTTTCCCAAAACATTAACATTTCCATTTCCTAAAAATATACCCCTTTCAATTTAAACAAGATGGTTCTGGCTGGGATTTAATCAAATAAGCGAATGAATGTCATTACGATGTCATCGATGACATGAGTATCAAACTCATTCCGTGACATAAAGTCGCAATTTTATGAATGAATTGTGTGTTTATTCTTATAATGTTATCCAGATTTGGTACTGAAGAGCTGATGAGGCAAGTGCCTTACGGCGAAACATCGATGTCTACCAGTGAGGATGGCAGTGTTCCATGTAAGTGAATTTTTTTATCTTTCATTTAGTATATTGTGTAGGAATCCTGTGAATGAAATCTGATTCAATTCCACAACGAATGTTTGGAATGCAAACTTAATAGAAAAGTGTTTTTTTTATAATTTAGTGTTCATATAAAAGTATTTGTTTCGAAAATATTTTTTTCGTGTAAATCAATGTTTATATGAAAGTAGCTGTTTTGAGAAGGCTTTTACTTGCAGTTTGTGTCTGTGGGAGTTACGCCTTTGCATGATCTACACATATGTGTATAGAGTTAATTTTTGGACATTGATTGCTTCCTTCCTTTCTTTGGGAGATTCCCACATTTTTTTGTATAAAGATGGAGAAGTAGAATGCCAAAACCTTTCTTTTCCAAAAAATTGACCTCTCCTAAAAATATACCCCTTTCAATTTGAAAAAAATAATGGAATTTATAATTATTCGGTAATCAATACATTTAATAAAAGTGTAACTGTTTGTTAGTTTGTGCGCGCTAACCTTGAAAACGGCTCAATCTATTGTAGGATTAATATTTAGTGTTTGGTTTATTTCAATCGGTTCATAAGGTAAAAAATTATGTCAATTCGTAATAACCATGTCAAATATTTCTTGAAAAAAAAATACTGTCCAATTGAAAACACGAAATCCATGTTATCGAAGTCGTCGTCTGCAATAGTTAGTTTAATACTAAACCAGAGTTCATAAAATGCTGATAGTATTTTTTCGAAATCAGCACATTCAATATCATGCAAAATAATAATAAATAATTTTTGTTCGTTCAGAACAGGTAGTCTATAAGCGATGGCCCCAAAAACAGAATTCACATGAATGTTACTGCTAATATTTTTGAACGGTGATCTTACATTAATCATCCTTCATGAACTAAGTTATGAAAAGCTTATTCATCTAGAAATATGGTGTGTGTATTAACCCGTAGAGCGATAATTACCTCGAGTAAATTGAAGAGAACGCGAATGTGCGAGAAGGAACTTGGTTAACGAATTAAAAAATAGAGTGAAAGTATGAACTGTGTTAGGTATAACAGAGAATTCCATAAAGGTCATGGGAACCAGTTATATCTTTTTCAGATGAATATAATCAGTCATGAGTATTTTTAGTTTGGTAAATCTTGCCTTCCTACTACGATCTCTATAATAATGTTCTTTGGCTTTTTATGTATATTCCAATCAAAGTGCTGCACCCGTCTCGAAGGTCTTCTAAAGCAAAAGATGCAAAATGTCAGTTACGTCACTCAACTTTCAACTCAACCATTAAATGCTTTCATATTGCAATTTGTTTTTCCACATAATATATTACTGGAATCTTGCTTCAACTCGGGCCACGGCAAATCTTTCAACTACAGCATTAGCAAAATCAATTAGATGTCGGACATTACCAAGCTTTGGTAACACTGCATTACCATACAACATTAAGAGTTACTTTTGTAACATTTAAGGTTACAGCTCCTCCATACACCGACATGCCACCTATAAACTGAAAACAGCGGTGAGTATGCATGAAAAAATTATTCATGTTATGCAAAAGATAAAAATTGGAACAAATAGCATGCCAGTGTGTATGACAAATGTAATGTTTTGCCAGTGTGTTTGTATTTTGTTAATCTGTCGAGCTGGAAAATTAGCAATCCAAATGAAATTTAGTTATAAAAAGTAGTTTTTAAACACATACAGGAATTCGCCTTGGAAATGATGAAAATATATTTAATCAATTGAAAATTCGAACGGAATGTTTGAACTATTTCGTGGGTTTGAAAGGAGTATTCCCTATTTTCATATTTTTCTCATTTCATGTGTTCGTTGATTTCTGCTACTAATGAATATTGTTTCCTCAGAAATGGAAAAATCATGTTCAAGATGCATATTTTGTTTACTGAAAAAAAAGTATTATCAGGAGAAGTAATTTTTGGCAAACAACCTTTTTGGTTTTCTATGTTCCACTGATTTATAAACTGGAAAATCGACTCATTTTCACTTGTTTGTGCTAAAAATGAAATCAGTACGTAATTTGAATATTGGCAGCTTCAGAAAGCCGGCTGAAATAAGTGGTTCAGCGACAGAGTGTGTGACGTCACTAGATATGAAATGCGGAGCCAACTAGGAATCGTCATTAGTTTAACGCATGGTGTAAACGCATGTAAATGCTGTGGAATTTTTATTATTTTTTGGTTGAATGAGGGCGATAACATTCTCCGTTATGAAGACGTCATCTATTAGATCAGCGGAGAACTCATTCCGGGAATATCAAAGATAAACGAGGCTCCCCAAGGAGGTCAGCCTTGGGGAGCCAAGCTTCGACATCGACCGCCGATGAGATTCGTCCTCGGTCATTCACTGCAGCTTTCACTGCCCAAACACAACTCATTTATGTTTTTCTAAAGTGACAAGCACAATCAAAATTTATTAAAAAAATTAATTTGTGATGGAATTGAACAGATANCTTGAATTCATGCAGTAAACAAATCTAAAGAAATGAACTTTAAACGCCGCCGGATTATTTTTCGTGGAGCTATATGAAAAGCAAAGCTTACGAAAACAACCCTCTAACCATTCAATAATTGAAACAACAAATCACAGGAATGATTCGTAACATAACTTCACAAATGTGTTTAGAAGTAATGGAAAATTTCAGCAAAATAATTGTGTGCTGCCGGAGCCGTGGTAGTCATTTGGCAGATAATTTATTTCACATATTGAAGAGATGAATAGTGAACCACTTTCATTAACCAGAACTTGAAGAAAAGGTTTGATGGTGGAAAAACTACTTTTAGGTAGAAATCACCAGTGGGGATCGATATCAGGGAAAACTCACCTTCATTCAAATAACAGCTGTTTTACTGGATGTGGAGAATACTGGGAATAGGAAAATTATGAACTGTTCCTATGCAAAAGTTGGCAAATTACAATGAAAGTTAACTCAAAAATTGATACTTCTGATGTGATATATAACAGGGACGGATCCTATTCGGAAAAGTGCTTACCCCAAATAAAATATGAAAATTTGAGCTATAATGAAAAAAGTAGGGATTATTGAAAATCAATATTATTTTTGAATAAACGAGTATAACCTGCCATTCTGTTCACCGTTTCGTTAAGGTAAATAGGTCGTAGATACATATTAATCAAGTCCATTAGTGATTTTCAAAAAAGTGAAATTTATGAATTCGTTATTTCTTGGAATGCCTTGACATGTCACCTTTTGTTTTATTTCTTTTTTTTTAAACAATTTCGTTAGGTTTGGACCACATTCCTGTTCAAACCAAACAATATATCCTTCGATCTCAAGACGAGGTTAGTAAAACTAACGGTTTTGTTTGTAATCCCCTGTTTCTAGGTAGATCCCAGGTAGAAAAGATACAAAGAAATCGAGGAACTGTTTCAATTTCACAACAAGAAGTTAGCTGTTATTAGAGTCAAATATTTAAAAATTTTTTATTCAACAAGTACGTACAATGTTAAAGGTCAAATCGATATTTATTTAAACGCATGGAATGTATCCATGTTGTTATTTAATTTGTATATCATTATAAACAAACTCATCAATTATTGTTTATGCCGATGAATGCTATTGGTGTTATATAACGTGAAGAAATTATAAATATAATTTGAATTTGTTTTATAAAAATTCACACTTCTATAGTGGACAAAACCGCAATTACCATGAGACGTGGAAAAAAGCGGACGAAAACAATTTCTTTTCAACTAAATACAATTCTCTCGCAGCCAACAATTGAACACTCATAGCCAAATGTTAGCTAATCTCAGATTGCTGTAATGCAAATTTATTAGCCTTCAATGTCTAAAAACCAAAGTTTTATCCTTTAATCGCATTCTTGACGATATTCTTTCAGCTTCGAATTCGAATGTGATTGAGACCACGCTGAGCAACAAATTTCTTGGGTTATTAGATGATAATAAGTTGAAGTTAGAGGACCACATACTATCACTTAACAAAAAAATTTCGTAAGTCAGACCCTAAATTAAAAATTGTGCCAGTGTGTGAACCGTGTCCAATGGCATTCCAAAAAAATATTTTTTATTAGAAAAGCAGTCACATCTAGTTCAGAGGTTTAAATTACTTTAGATTTTTTCAACAGCTGAATTTGTGTCTGCGTTAACAGTTTTCAACCAAGAGTCAAACATTATATAAATTTTGCATACAGAGGTACATCACACTATAACTAGTATTGTTACAAAATTTTTTATCGAATTATGACCAACCTGTCGACATAATTATCTATTAATCTGACAGTTACTGCTAAATTGATTGGTTTGGCTAATACATGGCAGAGAAATGAACGATTCATACGTTTATGACAACCAGCAGTAATAAAATTATACCAAACAACTCATAATATCGATATCATATCTGAAACGTAATGAGACTGAGAAGAAAAACGTATATTCATTAATACAAATTGCCTAATTGCTTCATTATTAGTACTTATAATTTAATTTAATCTACTAATTAATCATTATATTGTTTGGTTGTTGACCTGTTCCTTTTTCAAATTGCATACAAAAATTAACGAGATTAACCAATTACTTAGAGGAAAAATTGACATGAAAAATCAATCAATGTTTACTTTTTCGTTCGAACTATTATTTTCCACTAGTTCAGTAAAGTAGGGCAAATACAATTGAAACTGAAAAAGAAATGATATTTCGAAGGATTTTCAAAGGAATATGTTTTTTCTTCATAAATGACTATGAAATGATTTAATATTTGGTTGATGCGTCTTCCCAAAGAAATATATTAATGCTTATTAATATTCAAGGCAGTTGAGTAGAACAACACATTCCTGGTTAGGTCTAGCACCACTGATGAGATCTATGGCTAGTCTGTTTTGGTATTAGATCAAGAATGTTTTGATTTTGGGCTCTGATTCCATCTAGTTGTCTGCTTGCAATAAAAGCTGCAGGAAGCGATTTCTCATTTGGAGGTCGATGTCGAAGCTTTTGCAACAGACCACAGTGTTCATAGATGACACCCCTATAAGGAATATAATAATATTAAAAGAAAAAAATGTTTTTCAGAGTCCGAAAGTTCAGTGAAAATAACAATTTTTTAGAAAAAATTATTCCTTAATATCAGTATTTTTTGGCAAAAATGAATAGTTAATTAACAAATATGCGTTTTAATGCAATAACAAATTTTTCAAGGAACGATTATTTTCTAAAAAATCGTAATTTGAATTGGAAGTCAAAATAGTTTTAATCATAGCATAAGCAATGATTTATTCATGACAATAAGAATGAAAAAGTAAAAAAAAATATATTCATGTAGTTTTCATAGGAAAACAAAACGGTCAGAATTTTTGAACACTTATAGCCACTTATAGCCATTTTTTTTCAATGCTTTGTTTCCGTTTCNATATACATTTTATTATATGCCAATACCATTTATTTTATTATACCTAATAATTTTGTATTAATTTCAATATAAATATAATACAATAATTTTTGTTTCAATAATTAATCTGAAAAGTGCGGGTAAGTTATAAATACTTCTGTAATTTTTGTAAAATAGAGGTCGAAAAATTATAAATTCTAATCTTTTAAATTTCTTGCGAATCAAGTTTGTTGAAAGAACACATCCGATACCTCAACATGCATTACTTCCGACATTTCTCGTATTCGTACAGGACACGTCCATCGAGAGGGGGTTATTTACAGGACCAAGGGGGTATGTTTACACCCTATCGTCCGATTTACGGTTTACTAATGAGACCTTTATCGGGCCATCATGGCACGTAACACAGATTTAGAATTGCAACACGGTAATTCCTCGGTAAATAGCAAATGCCGTGCGCCCTACGAGAGTCACACTCAAACCCAATAGGAAACAGAAAATGTTTTGTTTAACTTAATTATTCTTAATGAACAATTTCTGAAAAGGACATTTCAAGATGAAATTACTGTATTTGGAGTTCAAGATGATTTAAAGATGAAAGTAAATACCAGGAAATGTTTCGAATATATTTGTTTCAAATGAATCTTTTCATAAGTACATTCAGCTACCGTCTCTCAATCTGTCAAAGTAGGAATATATTTATGAATAATTTTCACATTTCTACCATATTGTCATCAAGAATTCATTACATGGTGATTGATACACAGTTACCCTGGAAATGTTCATTTTGATGGAAAACATCTATTTTAGAAATATTCAACTACATTTCACATAGTCTTCTTCAAGTACAGTCTGATACATCAGTTCAGCGTTTTCTTTTAAATGTGTTCACCTTTTATATATAGCATAATTCATTCTTCTTTTAAATAAGTATTTCTTAAGATATAATTTCATGAAATTGGATCACTAAATTAGTTAACTGAAACATCATCATTAGAGGCTTTTTTCCGGTGAGGGTGTTTTGAGGCCTGAGAAAAAATAATCTCGGAGAGTTAATTAGGCGGTCTGCCAAACAAAATATGAAGAATATATAATATTCTTTCCAATTTGGCAAAATGAAAGGCATAATTCTTTATAAATACATGTTATGAATTAAAGTCCCCTGTCATGTCTGTATGTCTGTCATAAACTTGTCGTGAAGGTTTATGTGAATGTTTCATTAATGTTTTGAGTGAATTGGCTGAAATATTACGATTAGAAGTAGGGTCGAGTTTCCATCGAAAATGCTACCTAATCTCTTTGAAATTTTACGCAACCATTCACTATATAGTGTATTTTTTTATAGGTGAACAAAAAATACCCATTTAAATGTTTCGAATATTTATTAAATAAATACTTTAGTTGTTTTAAGGATGCTATGCACATTAAAATTTCTGTTTATACCATATAATTCAAATTTATCATAATAATATTATATAAAAATGGATGTTTGTTTGCAGGTAAGTGATAAATTTCTATATCCCTCAACCGATCGTGATGAAACTTGACATGTAGGTATAAGTAATTTTTCATAGAGAAGGTTTTTAGGCTATCAATTTTTCTGTTACTCGCCACTATATGGCGCTGTAGAACAATTTTTTGAAAGCACTGTTCTATAACGCTGCTCACACCTCAGTTCTTTGATTCTGACTCT
>NW_019289856.1:396651-478907 GCF_000500325.1 Leptinotarsa decemlineata | reverse complement strand
TATATGATTTTGGCTCTGCAACAAATAATCGAAGAACATCATGAGATAACTTTGAAATACTCATCAGGAATTCTTCAGAAATAGTTCCTATTTTGATTATTTCGTTTTAAAATTTTTGTTTTCAATAATATCAGATACTTTTTGAAGCGGGACGAAATAATTTATATTGTGTAAACACTGTGTATGCCAGAAGAAATATGCATACACCCATTTGGTAACCGGTTGTATAGCCAGGGTAGAAACAATGAAAAAGAGCCTTTGAACTGAGAGGTTTTATGTTTTGGTGTGGTAAGCTGATTTCGGAATCGAAGATTGAGGTTGTGTACGTCCGTCCTATAACTGATTTTTCTGTACAACAGTGTTCTGTTAGAATATATCATTTTGAAATTGCTGTACCCTCGTTTCAGAATTTGCGATACATGTCGTGTGAATCTTCAAGAACTGTAGAGGTACAGTCCTAAGTCTTTAGAAATATCCTTAAGAGGTGACTCAACTCCGTCAAAGTCAAAGAAAATTTACGTAAAATGGTATCATCTTTTGTACTATTTGATAAGAAAGACAATAGTATCATTAGTCACCGAAAGGGACTAATGATTGTGCATTGAAATTTGTCGATGAATATCTTTTAAACGATTATTTGATTCGAATAATCATTGGAAATCGTTTTTAGATCAGTAAATTTTCTAGAAAATCATGAGGTGAGCGTATCATAATAATTATTTGTTAGCGAGTAATGAAATTCATAAGAAAAAAGAAATCTGTCTGAAAATAATCAAACTTCAACCTTTAACAACTTTTGAACGGCGAGGTTTACAAAAAATTTAAAGAAACCGTTTTTGATGAGAATTCAATTTCCTATGAATATATGGGCAGAGACTGACAGGAAGACTTTTCTTTCGAAATTCCCGTTGAATTTTTTAGGCCCACCCTAATGACAACACTACATTAGATATTCAAATAATAACTATAGGCCCAACGTTATTTTTTGACGGATATAATAATGATACGAATGATTTGTCAGAGAGAATTCGTATAACTGAATTGAATAATTATACTCAAATTTTCAAGGACAAAACACAAGCACTACAGAAAAATCCTCAAGACGCTCTCAGAGCGGTGCCTGTGCGAAAGTAGCCATTCACATTGGTTTTGAATCGCTGGAGATTGTGCGACATGATTGTGCCAAGACATATTGGTGTCCATTTTAACAAACTTATCGAAGTAGAAGGCGAAATTGTCTAACCTGACATTATTATATCTGGTTCGGTTTTCAAACCATTCTTCCATGTTCTCATGATAGTCAACATTGCAGTCCTCAAGTTTTTTTAAATAATTCGGAAAGCACCCTTTACTTCTCCAGCAATGCATAATGATTAGTTGCGATCCTTTGTTTGCAGGCATGTTAGGCGTACACATTCTCGAACCATCAGTCCACCGTTTCGTAACTGTGTCATGAGTGTCATACCGAGTTTCGTCCAAATAGAAAATTTTCTGTTGTTCTTGGTTATATTTAGTTATTTGTTCTAAGTATTTGCTACGCAATTTCACTATTCTTCTGTTTTCTATAACTGCTTTACGTTTGCTTGAAGGTGATCGACAATGTTTCATGATGAATTTTATTAGTTCGGATTTCCATTGTCTGATATTATATAAAATTATTTGAAATCCCTGAAAGAACTAGTAAAATTGAAATCACGATATATAGAGTAATCCTGTCAATTTTCTCTAAGACGTTTTGGGGAAAAATTTCAACACAGCTAATCTCGTAGTCTTTTTACATATATTTACATATTTACATGTTACATGTAATACGATCAACACATGAATAATTGAAACACATCCGACGCTAATAACTCAAAGAGGTTGATGCGTTTCGTTTGAAAGTTTAAATGATGAATTCTTGAAAGCTACTGCTTTGAATGCTGTTCTCGATCGTTGAGCTTCTAATTTACTGACGTATTATTTCATAATTGTTTTTGCTTTTTAGGGTTTTAAAATTTTTCATATTCAAAACTAGAATTCAACATATTCAAAACAAGGGTAATGCAGTTGCAAAATTCAGCTTGAATCAATTTCATCAAACGCCGTAAAATTAGAAAAAATGAGTCAACGTGAAAGGGCAAGGTTTTATGATCATTAATCTCCTATGTCAAATAACTTGTCGGCAATTGTTTTATGTGTATTGGAAGTCAGGTACATATTGTTTCCTTTCTACTTTATCGGTGACCTTGTTTCGATTCACAAATATACGATTTTGGCGGCTGGCCCAGGGCTATTGTGTGGTTTTGCAAACCTTCAACTTGCATGCATTTCATGTTCTTGAACTTTGTTTCGACAGAGAACGTAAAAGTTCACAGATCTCTATTATTGATTATTATGAATGGTTTGAAATCTTTTTATCGTTTAACAGAAGTAAAAGTTGATACTAAGAAATGAAACGATATAGATAAAACAGTGGAGAATGAAAAATGCCATGTGGTAGCCAGGCATCGGTTTTCTCCAAGAAGATAAATGTCTCCGAATCGGATATAGTAATGTTAGGTCAGACAATTCCGCTTTCTGCTTCAATAAGTTTGTTGGGGGTTAAAATAGACACCAATAAGTCTTGGCACAATCATGTCGCTGGCATTGCAAAGGCTGCTTCGGTTCGGAAACATTTATCTTCTTGGAGAAAACCGATGCCTGAGTTTTTGTAGCATTGAATTGAACCTGGTTACTTCACCCCAATTCGAAATCACTTTTAGATCCCCGTTAAGATACGCAACTTCCTGCTGCCGGTGAAGATGTGCCTCCGTAGCTGATGTCCTGATCCAAATAGAATGACGAGACCAGTGTGCTGTTGTCAGCAGAGCAATATATTGGATTCTTGGTTTTTTCCAATACGTCGTTGATTCTCTGAGAGTAATGAATATTGAATAATGAACAATTCCACAGAAAATAATTTGATGTTTCATCGCAGGAATGGTCAAATTGTAAAGGTTGTTTCATAAGGAAGGACGTGAAAATTAAAAAGCAGATGGAGTTTTCACTTCAGTCTATTGTCTTTCTTCTCATTATGATTTACAATTGACAAATCGTTCATTATCGATACAGTTTGCATATCATACATAAATATATTTGCAATATTAGCAAAACGTAGTTGACCTAGTTATAAATGAAAATGATTAATGTACAGGGTATATATACATGAATAAATATTTGAATAAATATTTAAAAGAATAAGTACAATTATCTAAAGGGCACTCTAAAATCATTCTGTCGCATACTTTTTGACTTTTTTAAATTGGGGACTGGAAAATCAAAGCCTCAATCCATTGAATATTTACCAAATATATATAGTCGAAAATATAAATAGATATAATAGCAAAAATATGTATAAATGCTAAGTAATGCATGCAGCGTTGAACAGTCTACTAATGATTTTTTAAAGGATAATGGAAAAGAGCCCAGATCTGGATAAAAACTGACTCTTCAAAAAAGTGCTACGCGGTAAAGAAAAGAAGAAAAATGATGTATTAAACCATCGGTGTCACAATATTGATTTAATTTCATACCATCGAAAAGTTTGGGCGGTTTTAGGGGTTCTTTATCCCCCTAAAATTTTTATTGGCTGAACAAATTTTGTGATTTTATATAAAAAAGATGCTCTTGCGATGAGAAAGCCATTGATCAATTTTCTTTACAAGATGTTGAACAGTTCATAAAATATTGTAAAACATAGAGTTTCATTTTGTACTTTCCAAAGGCTGTAACTTTTTTGTGTGCACATTTGCATTGAGGTGAGTTGTATTGAATCGAGTTCTCTGGTATCTGTAGAAAAGGGAGGGTGAGTGTAGACTCACAGCTCTTAGACCACATGTGACCCATTGTACATCCTCACGAGGAGTCGCCTCCTAGGTCATCGTGTATCCTGTCCTTTCCAGGAAGGTGACCAGGTCACTAGGAGGCAACTCTTTTATATTGGCAGGTGTAGGCTAAGACTCGCCGAACACACACTCTCTTTGGCAACCTTGAGGTGTCTCATGGTGGCCTCTGCGAAGGATTTGGAAGGTGCAGCGATATTACTGTCATTGCGACGCTTCTTCAACCTTCTTGGGGTTCCCTCCGTGGAGGTGCACAAGTGAGGGAGCTTTCCTGCGGGGACAGCCGGTTTTCCTTGCCTTTATTCAAGGCGGAGCTCTTGGCGCTCGCCGCAAGAAGTGCCCTTGCTGTTGGAAGTGATCTGCCATGTCATGTTGATTGGGGTGGACATTTTTGTTCATCCCCAGCCACCGTCTTAGATTGAGGTGAGCACTTATGTCTAGCCTCGGGATTGTTTTTTTTTGCTGTTTCATTCATGTGTGTTCCCACGAGTAACAAGAGAAGAATTGGTCACCTCTAGCAGAGCCCCGCATTACCAGAGGTTGGCTGATTCCAATGAGATTTCGCCCAGTTCTCCAAGGTGATTGTTCGTGACCGCATATCACCCTGCGGCCATTCAGCTGTCGGCACAATTCCTTACACCTTAGCTTGGGTAGGCTGGTCCACGGTGGATTATTTTGCAAAGGCTTTTGGAGGGGTTTTAGTTCCCCTCACCCTACTTATTTCTGCCACTGACCAGGGGTCCGTAAGGCCACATTGGCTTCCCAGACAGGACCTCCAGTCCCCTGACCGTTTCCCTATCCTCCACCTGGGGACGCACCCGATAGGTAGCTCAACCCACGGGATTCAATCGAGTTATTCTTGACTCCAGAATATATGTTTCAATTTATGACCTGTCTCTTTGTTACACCCTGTATATGGGAGAAATCACTTGATCAAGGATAACTACATTACGTGGTGTTCGAAAAGGATCTCTCCTTGAATCGATACCTTTCCTCATTCATATAAATTCAATGGCAATTCGGTTCAGAACAAGCACTTATCACAATCACCGGAAATGCAAAAGCCATTTTGACGCGCTTTTTACTAACCAAGTTGACGTTTTCATCTCCTGAAGACGCCAACTTAGTTGATCGTGCGTCGATAACAGTATTGCATTCCTGGTGATAGGGAGAAGTGCTCGTTTCGTTCCTTATTAATTTATTCATGATATAATTTTGAAGAAATAAAAACTAATTAACTGCATGAAAAATGAAACGAATACAATAAAGTTTATTGTATTGTTTGAAAATATCCTTGTAGGACGAAACTGTAGTAACGTTAGTTACAAATACAAATGGTATATAAACAAAGAAAGTTTGAATTTTCACTTTTCAAGACGATCTACCATTTAGGAATTTTATCATGGCTAAAAAACCACAATTCATCATATAATCATGAGAAATCATCAGCATTCATTAAATTAAACACATGAAAATATGACTTTCTGATGAGGGTAATATAAAACAGCTTTTGGTAAAATATTACAAGGAAAACTTTTATGCATGTTGTTAAAGCAAACATTGCAATTTGAATTTTGAAACTAATCTAATGTAAAGGATGAATTTGATGATTTTCAACAAATTTGTTAATATCAGGCTTGAATTCACTCAAAAACAGCCGTAAGTCACTGCGTTCGGTAATCTGCAACCGATTTCTCTTTTCAGTTAGCAACGTTGCCACAGCATATAATCCACGTTCACACAAATCCGATGATGGGAATGCTATCAAAAATCGTTGAACGATTGACCACAATCCAGGGTACAATTGCGAGATTGGCTTTTTTAGCTATTATTCTTGGTATCCAATTTTTATTTTTATTTCCTCCTTCGTTATCAGTTCTATGAGTAATTCTTCCAGCTGGGCTGATTCTGTTGTATTGACATTTGAAAAAGGATTCAACACCCAGTTTGGTATTAAAGTGTCCTGAAATCGTTCTGCGAAATCAATGTGGAGGTTTTCCAAATGTTGGCAGTAAACAAGCGAGTCGTCCTTGTTGAAGAATACTGTTGACAAATTAGGGAAATTGCGAAACTCACGTCTGCCGATATTATTTTTGTATGAGAGCAATTTGGCTAAAGAAGCAGCAGTGACATTTTTTGTTTTAATCAAATTCAAGTCGTTACCTTCTGTTTTAAAAATATGTTTTTCCCTTAATCAGCTGTCGCCCCTATACGAACGACAACTTTCAGAAGTTGAGAAACTTGTGCGAGCTAAGGACCAACGAGGTCTTACCTTTTAACGTGTGATTCCTAACACGTTACTTCGAAGTTGGAGATTGACATCATTAAATAATTTATACAGGTCTGTTAAGTACGCAATATCATTCTTTGAAGTGAAGAGGTTGTTGTGCAATTCTTTGTCTTTGTTTTCCAAGAACTCTATTACAGCGTCAAATAGACTGTGAAATCGAGTCAGACAGTTACCTCTTGATAACCAACGCACTTCTGTGTGAAATAGCAATCTTCAACACAAAGCTGATTAAATAATTTGTCATTTAAAGAGCTGATTTGGATTTCATTGACTGCTTGGATGATAGATTGCAGTGATTGAGACAGGCGCTCACTCAAATTTTTCGTTACCAAATGTTGCCTATGAATTACACAATGTACAGCGAGTGGAATTTCTTTCTCATCACAAAGTTTTTCCAGTGTATTATATATGGTTTCTCCTTTTGTATCCGTCTCTGAATTTCTGGCAAATAGTAGTTCTTGATAAATTTTCTCATTTTTAATAAACCTCACGTATGACAACAACAATGCTTCATTGGTTGGTAAAGTAAACTCATCTAACTGAATTGAGAATTTAGAAGTCTTCAGATGAATGCACAATGACTCTTCAATGTTTTGAGCGATCTCATCAATTTGTCTTCGCACGGAATTATTTCTCAAAATATTTTTTCGGATAATATCTGCCGCGGGTTTATGGAGCACAGTAGTTATTACTTCTTTTATTGCCGGTAAAATTAAATCCTTTCCAATAGTATGAAGTTTACCTGTTAGAGCAATTAGCAAGGAGATATTGTAAGAAGCTGGTAGTCCGTCGTCGTCTTGCTTAGAAGTTAGAAGACGCTGAAAAAAGTTTTGACACAGTTGGCTGAGCTGAGTGTTTCTATTCCATTTATTGAAAATGAGTTATACTTTTGTTTTTTTTTTAATCTGAATGCATTTTATTCAAATGATCTTGTAGCCTTGAGAGTTTCATCGCTCCATTCGAAAATGTTTTTTGACAAAGAAGACACATAAGCGAAGATGGATTTGTGAGATTTTCAATAAATCCATATTTTATATATTCCGTGCTATACTTCCGTTTCTTCTTTTTTGCTTCCGAAATAATTTTGTCTTCAAAAATGCCGAAGTAAAGAATCGAGTATCAAAAACTTGCTAATGACATCACTCACAGTATTCACCACCACTTGTACAGCACTTTACGTAGTTAGTCGCTAACTAAATTCACTTGTTTTCGTAATATCGTCGAATGATATTACTGGCTGGATAGCGCTAAAGTTTGTGTGTGAAAATTAATCCTGAATTTTCGAGTTTGGAGTCAAATTTTCGACTTTCACCGTTGGAATTCTTGGGTAATAAAAGGTAGAAAAATGTTTTCAAAAAAATATTGTTTTCTGCTTGTTTTTTTTACCCGAAGCCTTGCTTTGTTGCCGACCTTCAATTCACTGTTGGCTCACTGTAGGATTTCAGAAAATAACCAGTTTCCTATCTAATACCACAGCGAGTATTGAATATTGAATTACATACAACAGATATTGGTGCAAAATCTTTCAACAGAATGGGCTTGTTTCATGATTTTTGGTTTATAGTTCACTTGATATAAGTTTTAAAATGAAAAACAGTGCACTTTTTTCATCTCTCTAAGTAATTTTCCCGTAATTAATTATTAAAAATCGAATGTGGTAGAGTGGTGACGTCATGCCCCTATTCCCGCTTCTTGTTCGATTGACCAATAGGGACAATAGAAATAATCAACATTGCCAAATAGTAAAATTTACGAAGCCTATAATTATCAATTTAATTATGGAAGTGTATATGAACCCGTTAACGTTTCAATTAATGAAATATTCTCCACATGAAATAAAATGTACACGAAAAATCATGTTTGCAAATAAGTTCTGTATCAAAAATCAGTACACAAAGTCGATAGATCACAAAATATTCACCTAAACTATGATTTTATGCATTATTTAATAATATACAGTTATGAAAATCAAAAAATATAGCAAACTAGATTAAAGAATGATTTCAAATATTCAATTTATTCTTCAATCCTCAATCTGTACAACTGCAATGTATTATAAAAAAACGATCTCTACATACATACCTCTTTCTGATATAGCTACTAAATTCAAGCGTTATAGGCTCGCTTGAGTAATCTGTTGAATCTTCCAAAACTTGAGATGAAGATGAGATGAATGAAGTCAAGTATAGACAGAATTGATTGTACTCGAACTGATCCAACAAAAGCTTCTGAGGTCATAATACCATCAATCATATGATACAATATAAATAATTTTGTTTCATACTTTCAGTACCAGGATTAACTCCGGATAATACTTTCTGTGGAGAATACTTGAAGTTGAAATTCAATATTTTTGTTCATGATTTTATTTCGGCCAAGGAGCAGTATGGTGACTAAAAAAGAAGCAAAAATATGTACAGTGAAATGTAGAATTGCTCCAGCACATATCAATCCAAAAATAACCTGAAAAAATATTTTTCGGAATGTAAACTAATGACAGGAAATATGCAGCAAAATAGGTACCCGGCGAGACCTACCTATTACAAGAAAATGTTCTGTAATTATATAATTATAAGAGTGGTATTCACACCGAGTTGGCAACAATAACAGCTAAAACGGCGTCTGTCGAGTTGGCTCATCAGATCTATGATTGGATATTAAAAACCAATACACTTGGTAACTCCGCTCTAGACACGATCAATTTTATTGATCAACAGACACGCGGCCAATTTAAATTCTTGCTTTTCGAATTATTCTTTTTTCTGCAAATATAAAGAGATTTTGGGATCGATTAGTCTTGATAAGTATAATATACCCCTAACACGATCAGTCTATAAGCAAACCAGTATCATTTTCAATAGTATGAAACAAGCCCATTCAATAAGATATATTCCTCCATTGTCGTTCCATTTTGAAAAAACAATGGTACATGTACATGAAATCAATTTGTAGTTTTGATTGTCGCAGTGAAATCAAGGTCCTTAGCCGAATTTGAAATGACACACCTTCATGAAACAACATGACTGATACTTTCCCGGGTGAAAGGGACTAATTGTTTGATTGATAGTGTGTCATTATAGATCAAAATTGATACAAGGTAAAATCAGTTTTGCCTGTTGATGAAAGAATTGCAAGAATACACTTGCATAGCAACTATTTTAAATATTCGCCATGCCCCCAAATACTCGATAATTAATCAATTAAGAAGATCATACTTGTTTTCTGGCCTTTTTAAAACGTTTTGAACAGTAGAACTGAAGGATGAAACACACAACCTGAAATTGAATTGAATTGAAGTAAATTTTACTGTGTCGATATGCATAATCTGGATATACCTACAGTATCATTAAGAGAATTCCACCCTCAAGAGAAAAAAATGAGGTTCCAAAATTGTATTGAATTTAGTCACTTTTAAAGTTAGAAACCTGAAGTTTTCAGTTGAAAAACAATATTGTAACTGTTTGTTTAAAATGGTCTTTCACGAAACTTAATGTGACAAACCAAATTCTACGCGCGTGAATCTGCGGGCAACAGATAGTACTTTATATTTTTACTGAAAAAATACAGTAACTCAAAAATATGCCAACTGCACTAAGTGAGGAATAGCTTCGAAAATCGAATTATTTTAAAAAAATATGAGGTAGCTCTAAATAGTAGGGGATGGAGTTAAACAGACGCACTGTATACATATTTGAAAAGAGTTTGAGATTGAATTATTTTCAATTCAACGCTCAATATATTCATATGCACTATCTAATGGTTTCGGAAAAAACGGAAAGCACAGGTGCATACTTGGAAAGTGTTCTAAAATTCACGTTCAAGAATTTTTTTCCAATCATTTGCTCACAAATTCAAATCTGAAACTACGTGTTTAAGGTCTGGGTTTTTGATTTTGAATTCAAGATTTTTACTTTCATTTCGACTAATTAATAGAGTTTATTATATGATTTTATTGCCGACCTTCAATTCATTGTTGGCACACTGTAGGATTTCAGAAAATAACTAGCTTCCCATCTAATACCACAGCGAGTATTTAATATCAAATTACATACAACAGACATATTTCTCCTTAGTCGTTCCAATTTGAAAAAACAATGGTACGTGTACATGAGATCAATTTGTAGTGGAGATTTGGATTGTCGCAGTGAAATCAGGGTCCTTAGCCGAGTTTGAAATGACACACTTTCTTGGAAGAACGTGTTTGATACTTCTCCGGGTGAAAGGGAGTGATTGTTTGATTAATATTGTCATTATAGTTCAAAATTGATGCAAGGTAAAACAACATTTGCATGGTGATAAAAAAATTGCGAGAATACACATGGATAGCAACTATTTTAAATATTCGCCATGCCCCCAAATATTCGATAATTAATCAATGAAGCAAATCATACTTGTTAAAACGTTTTGGAAAGAAGAAGTTAAGGATGAAACAGACCCTGAAATTGAAGTAAACTTCACTGTGTCGATATGCATAATCTGGATATACCTACAGTATATATCATTGAGAGAAGCAATTTGAAAAGCTTTTTAATAATTGATATTACAAAAAAACGTTTTAGTACAACTGTCATTGGTTGTCAAGAGTATTGAAAGATGATATTTACAAAGTAACGTGTTATAGCTATTTGTATAACAAGGGAGGAAAGTGTTACTTTTCCTCCCGAGAATGAAGTTTACTGCCCGACGCGTAGCGGAGGGCAGTAATCATTCAAGGGAGGAAAATTCACTTTACCCCCATGTTATACATATGATTTTTCCGCCTCCCTCAAATTTTTAAATAATTTATTTATGAAACTACCAAAAAATAATTTATTTATGAAACTTACAAACAAAATTTATTAAAGAACTAAAACTGAGAAGTAGGTACAGTATAACTCATAGGGACGGTATTTTCATACTTGCATCCTACATATTTTTAATTTCTGCTAGAGTAATTATTTATAGTGATGTTAAACGTGCAGTTTTGAGCAGTGGTTATTTGAATACCACTAGAACTGAGAGCTGGATCCAACGCAGTTTTCGTGATATTTTCACTAACTATATTATTATACAGCTGGTATCCCTCGGAAATACTCGTACTTGGCTGATTACAATCAGTTTCATTAACTTTAGTGACTCCCATAATTAGGTTCGAAATTTTTTGCTTTTTTGCAAGAGATTGCTGCACATATCCTTCAGCGATATTTGTAGACTTCCAACCTCCGTGTTGCTTTAAAGTAAGAATGTCTCCTCCAGAATTTGCAAGTAAACTTGCCGAGGTTCTTCTGAAACTATGCCCGGTATAATTTATGGCATTAGGCAGTTTTAAAAATTCTGCAATTTTTGTAGGAATTTTAGCTATAGTATTTTTCCCAACCATTTGGTTGATACATNTCAATATCCCCCGGATCGTAGGGCAACACCGGTGTCTATTATTATTATTTATAAACATTATTATGAAAAGTACAATTAGAACAACTGCTGATATTAATATCTTGCGATGTTGAAGAGCGTTGTAATATATTTGAACTAGCTGAGTTGACAATTTCATGGGCATTAATATTAAATTTTTGAAGTGAATAGGACGATGCTGTAACGCTGGAGCTACCTGTTGGGATTATTCTTTCAGCAGCAGCCTTCATGTATGAAATAGATTGATCGATGTAACCCTCAGCTACTGTTAACGACTTCCATCCTCCGTCTTCTTAATATTCGTTATATTTGCTCCTGATTCTGCAAGCAAAGAAGCAGAAGTCCTTCTGAAACAGTGACCTGTATATAGTGTATATTCCTTTGGTTCCGGAAGGTTCAGAAACTCAACACTGGTAGAGGGCATTTTCCCAAACGTGTTTTTACCAACTGCGTTGGTACTGCATTTATAATTTGAGTATTCCAAAAAAAAAAACGTTTATGATTGAACAGAAGGGAGTAATGTAACCTATTCATTAAAATAGTCAATGTCTTCTATTAATAAATAGCACAGCTCTTTACGCCGGCAAGCTACATATATTCCGAAAATAGTAGTAAATTTTATCATCAAATATTTTTCATCAAACCTCTGAACTTGTTCAAACGTAACAGTTTTTGATTTTTTGGGCCTCTAACTTTCATTATTCCGCTTTAAGAAAGCTATTACCTTGAAATATTTACGGGAAAATTTTACTTTATTGGATACTCACGGATTTTCGCGATATTTTCTGTGATGATACTACGTGATGATAGGAATTCAGAACACTTTTTATTTTTTGTCGGACTCAATTAATTTTCGAGATATAGCTATCTCGTAAGGTTCTCACATTAGAAACATCTAAATCACTACTATATTATGCATGTTATATACATATAAACCTTCCTCTTAAATCACTCTGTCTTTTGAAAAAACCAGATTGAAATTCCATTGCGTAGTTTTGAAGATCTAAGCATACGTAGGGACAAACAGCGGAAAGCGACTTTTTTTTATACTATGTATTGATAAGTCCTTATTTCTCTGTCTTGTATCAATAGTGTGAATTTGCTTTTTAGTTTCAAAACTGTTCAAATCAAAAAATACAAAAACACAATTCCCTACAAATTATAGGTATAAACCAAGGCTGAAGTCTTCAAAAATAGTGAAAAGTGAAAAAAAAGTAGGATGAAACCCATTAGAAAAGGAGGGGAATATGATAAAAATGAAAGAAAAAATAAATTACGGGAGGTGGGAAGTGGGAGGGGGTGAGTTTTTGAGGGTCCTAAGAAACTAATGCAAGCTCGCATTAGTTTCTAGTTTTAATCTTCCTCTTTGAAGATGATCACTTGGTGATCGAAACACATGTCGATGTGTTAAAAATAACGATTTGGTGTTGGGAAAAAACTCCAGTAATATATATTTTAAACATATTTTTTTAATGTGGCTGTCGAAAACATAGTTTGAAATGTATAAATCTATGCTCAAATTGTCATGGTTCTGAAAATTGCTCCAATATGGAAGAAAAAACCTACGACGAAGTTATTTATTCAAATGAAGTTGTGGATGAAGAACCAATGCAGATGGAAAATAATATTGGAGACGAAGAAGGTGATGGTCTTGAAAATTTTGATGAAGAAATGACATCAAAGAGATAAATACTAATGAATAAGTAATTAAAATTCAAGATAAGATATTCATAAATAATAAGATTAACGTTATTAAAACTATTATAATTAATAACGTAATCAGAATGAAGTGTCTGAATTCAATAGTACGATTTACATGTATATTTATATTTCATGAGATTTTCTATGACATGAATGTAATTAAAATTCAATAAATAATCATTTCAACTAAATAAAATTGCAGCAATTACATGAAATTGTACATACTGATTAAAATAAATTTCGAATTCGTGTTTTTTTGATTTTTCGCATTTTCTGAGAACATTTACAATAGTAATGTATATTTTTTCACACCATCAGAGAGTATATATTTCAAAGAACAAAAAGCACACAGAGTTTTTTAAAAAAGCTGGTATTTTGACGCGAGAATTTTCGATTGAAATGTCACGAGAGGCAGCACTAGTAGTAGGGACAAACATAAACCTATTAAGTATTTAAAAATATAAATTTGATATAAAAATTATTTTGTGCTACTATAATGCTAACAAAGCATTGCTGTTTTGCGAATTGTACGCCGAATAATCGATATTCGGAAGAAAACTTTTTTTATACCATTTATAAAACCTCATATTAATGAGGTTAGATGTAAGAAATGGATACATGCTTCGAGGAGAGTGGATTTAACAGTGCAAAAAATAAATAAATATTCATATGTATGCTCTAAACATGAAATGAATAGTAAATTTTCCATAGTTAATTACCATTGATTAGAATGAAATATAACCTCAATCGTTCATTAAATTATATTCATTTATTGTATTGAATTAAATTTATTTCATTACCATCTATATTTGATTCATATTTCACTCGAAAATAAATCAGAAATTCATAATTATTTTAAATTTCTTTTACTAGAGTATGTATACTAACCTGTCTATTAATTCACTTTTTTCCGGTTACTTTTAAATTACGGCATGCAAGCCAACGTTTTAATGTTACAACATTGTTATCCTTTACAGTTGCAGATTTTAGTTTTGCTCCAGAAACATCTTCTGTTAAAACATTTTTTTAAATTGTACTTTAACATATGTTTATATGAGGATCAGGCAGTGTTTGTCCCTACCGAACTACTAGCGCTGCTAGTGAGTGATTTTTCGTACTTCAGAAAAAATGCTCATAGAGAATCAAGTTTAAATATGCAGTTGCATTGGTCCAATCTTTATACATCCAAAAACCATCACTTGAACTGTTCAAGCATTCCAAATATTCAACAGTGTTAATCAACAGCTTCATCCATGATTTTCGATATTTTCAATATTGAAGCAATTTATCTGTAACTAGTGTTCCGCCCCGGCTCCGCTCGAATGCAATGCTGATACAATATATGGTGCATTTCTTTAATGTCCCCCCCTTTTATTTTTTAAACGGGTCCACTCAAAAAATTGAAATTTGGGATAATGCAATTATTGCATGAATACTTTATTTTGAAGTGAAATTGACAGATGAAACTTTCAAGATGGCGACTGGGCGCCATCTTCCAAATAAATGGAAAGGGGTGTCTTCTGATACATCATTTTGAAGCTCCTGACGAATACTTCACAACACTAGAATATGAAGTGAATATCTTCACCTACTATAAAATGGCAGTTCAGAAGAACAGCCTATCCGATATTTCGCGCCGAACATTTTGGAACACAGTAACGTCAATATCTCTACAAATATTTATTATTCTCTGGCGTGTATCCAATATTGGAGCAAGTTCAGTTTCGTTCACCTTCTGCTTCAAATAGCCCCATACAAAAAGTCCAAAGGTGTCAAATCTGGAGAGCGGGCTGGATGTAGGACGTCGACGGCCAATCCAACGACCGGAAGAAGTAGTTTTCAAATAGTTTCTTACTTGTCTGGAGTAATGTGGTGGTGCTCTATCTTGTTGGAATACAATATCCATATCGAATTCATTAGGATTCGCTTCGACGATTTCAGTGATGAGGGGATCAACAGTAGTTTCCAGCATATTCAAATACAGTTCCTCTGTTGAATTTTGATCAATAAAAAGAGGTCCTACAATATGTTTTTCCAATATTCCTGCCCAAACGTTATTTTTTCTGGATATTGGGAAAACCGAAAATTAAATGAGAATATTCTAACTGAACAATGATGTTCATTGTCGTACTGCCGATTTTGTGGTTTTTATAAACAAAAAATAACTTAACAAACCTTATCGGGTTGTTGGAATTAAAAAGGAATATTTCTAGAAATATCGATATTAATGTATTTGTCTTCAGGAAATTATTGAATGTTCCGCCATTTTGTTGTAGGTGAAAATATTGACTTCATATTCTAGGGTTGTGAGTGAAGTATTTGTCAGGAGCTTCAAAATGATACGTCACAAAACCCCCCTTTCCATTTAATTGCAAATGCAAATGTAAGAAAAACAGTTTCCAGTTCCCTTTTTTTTCTAATGATTTAACAAGTTGCTTCATGATGACCAGTTTTATGTTTAATGGCGGAAGGATAATTTTGTCACGACATATTAATGAATTCTGAACTATATATTGTGCTTTCTAGGCGTCATATTTCCCCTCAATGGCCACTTTCTTTTTACCCAATATTCTGTCCCAAAGACATATAAAACAGGGTAACTTAGTGTAACCAGTTTTTTACATAAGTTTTCTACATTTGTTCAACACATAATCTCCGCATATATAGCAAAAATTATTTGGATTATTGAAATAACGTCTCTTGGAACTACTCAGGTTGGAAAAACTTTAGATACTAATCTGAGCACAGTAAAATACGCACATTATCGATAAAGAAATAAGCTTAAATGGTTGAAATCGAAAACAAAGTAACTCGAGCTGCACAAAAACTTTTGAGGGTCGATTTGACAATAGGTCATAAGTAAACAACTATCGACTATAAAATTCGCGGCAACAGACAAAAAGATAAGTTTTGTAAACTAGTGTTATCGGTGTTTCTCTACTACATTATGCCTGTTATATACATACATATGCCTTCGTCTTGAATCACTTAAATCTGTTAAGAAACCCACATGAAAATCCTTTGCGTATTTTTGAAGATCTAGGCATACATAGGGACAGACAGCAGGAAGCGACTTTGTTTTCAATTATCAATTAACACGCTTTTATTAGCTTCACCTGTTTGTAAGTATGTTTGTTTGTGTGTCAGTTTGTTTGTTTGTAACTCGCCATTTATTCCCGTTTGAATGATCGTGATCTGACCGAATTATCGACATTATTGCTTGATCTATTCGCGGGCAGATGGCGCTGTACGTCACCTCCTTGATATAATTCGAACTCACTTCACATGTATTTTTTCATTTGAAAAAAGTGTTTTTTTTATTAACACGCGCGCCTGCTGCTTTGGCCTTGGTAGCTGATTTTCAGGCTCCCTCTCCGGAATCGGAAAATATCAATGGTCATCTTTCTAAACGATATAAGGTTGATTAAGCCCAAAGTTTACATAAAATAAATATAGTTTGAAAGGACTAAAAAATACGCTTTTATAGCATACGAAACTAAAAAATGAAAAATAAATGTAGTTGAAAAAACTAAAAAAAAAGGTTTGAAAAACATCGAACTAAAAAGTAAATTTTATCAAAACAACGATAAAAATAAAAACGGGGCGACTTCATTGATTCCAGTGGCGCATTTGCTTTTTCAGCTGCAGGAAAACCCGGAAAAACCTGCAACCACATCATCTGTAGATTTCGACTTGCCAATGTCCTCCCTCTCATAGAACAAAATGTAGGGTGTCACCAGAGGCTCAAATAGATTAAATGTATCGCCAGAACACTTGTGACACGACTATCGTCAAACTTAAACCAGTCCGTTTCGTTTTTGACCAAGGCGAAATAATGACTAAATTCAACGCCAGAACTACAGTGAACAATGACTGCATGAATATTATAATAGTGGTCTGCTAGATTAGTTTCACAGAATCTTCATAAGAACCATTTCTCAAGCTGCAATAGATCCTTCCAAGTGAAGTAGGGTTTCGTAGAGGGGAACCGGAACTACGAGGACGGCAACTCATATTTGGGGGCAAGAATGACCTGAGTCCACTGACTGCACTGAAAAAGAAGAAGGTGGATCAATCACTTGTGAATTAACCTTGACAGGGGACTGATGAATATCTACATATCTCGGCTTGTTTCGAAAATATTTCAGTTCCGTACTGAAATTAGGGAAATGCATGATCTCATCAAAATTATGTGAAGGAGGAATAGTTCCAAGGACCGAAGCAGCATTACCACGTTGAATAGCAATACTGATTCTTTCTATCAATCGTTGCTTGGCCTATTCTCCTTCCGAGTTCATGAACGAATAACAGAGACTCCGGGCCATAAACACCAAATGTTGCAACCGCTACTGGATGGAACAGATAGTTGTTACAAATCTAAAAAGTTAAAAATTCTTTTTTAAATAAGCTTAAAACAATAAGGAACGAAAAATACTTGTATTATTGTGGAAAAAGCGTGGGTGCTTTGTGCAATTTTTTTTGTATATCAAGCGCTTGTCGCTTTTTTCACAGTAATACTAGTTTTTTACGTTCGTTATTGTTTAAAGCTTATTTAAAAAATATTTTTGATTTTTTTAGTTTGATGTTCTTCAGAAGCGTGTTTTTTAGTTAGTAAGTTGAACACATAGTATGGAGGCAAACGTAAGAGAATTTGACTACGTGTTTCACACATCGAATCAATAATTTGATATTTTGTATCAAGATGGAGTAGTAGAAAGCCAAAAACTTTCTTTCCTAATAATATACTCTTTTTTGAAATTACGCTGTTTTATGGTCGCCAGTAATACCTTTTTCGTTGGAATCTTTTCGGGTATTTCCATGTCATGATTTCGCATGAAATCAACAATATCTGCTTTTTTGTGTTATTTTTTGGTATTGTAGTCAATAACCCAGAATCCATAACAATAACCAAGTTTAGAGGAATATTTGGGAGAAGTTGCTCACTGAATCAGGTTTCGAATAAAGCCGCAGTCATATCTTCGTGGTAATCAGCAGACGAATCTTTTATATTTTTGGCCAACAGAAGCTAAGCGTTAGGTACGAAACCACTTTCATTCTCGGCATGCAGAATTATAACACGTTTTTCCCTTGAAGAAGGTGTGTTCAAAGAACAATACTCAATTATGGTCTACCCAACCATATTTGACAACATCATGGGTGTCAAACCAAGTTTCGTCGAGGTAGATGTCTGCTGGATTCTGGGTAGCTTTTAATTCGCCTCAAATATTCTTGTCGGAGTCGAACAATGCGTGTCGATTCCATTATGACCATCCGATTGTTCAATTTTTTATATTTGAAACCACAAAACAATAAGACACCTCGTAGAGTTTCTAAAGATTTATAATTATAATCGGTATAGTCGAGTAATTTATACCAAATCATTTCCAAGGTTGATATTTCATTTTTTTGGTATATACCATAAATTGTTCGCCGAATCACATCTTTTGAGGCACCATCAACGTTTGCGAATTTTTTATTTCTTTGTTTTCGTTTCATTGCATGGTCAATGACATCCCCTATTTTAATGACTCGAAGAACTGTCGAACGAGATAGTTTCGTTAACTCGTATATTCTATTCACAATAGCATTCTGAGAAGTGTGACAGTTTTCCTTCTTCAAGCATTCATGAATATTTAAAATTACTCGCTGAACTTGAACATGTAAGTCCTTATTTTCAAATTCCGGATTCCTGTCGATTGACACAGACTCCTCACACGTAATGTTATCATTTGTTTCAAAAGGTCTCCAGAAAGCCACATTGATGAAAGTACCCAAAAACACTAAGATTTTCACAAAAATCGGTTTAAACGATGAGATTGGAACCTTTGGTGTAAAAGTTGAAAACTTTTTCTAGAGATCAATTACCCTAACACCAAACTAATACGTTTGCACTCGACGCGCGTTTCGCTAACAAGGTAAGCATATTCTGAAGAAGCAAATTGATACTGAATCTAAAGACAAAGGTTAGCTGTTTATATACCTAAAGTTTTTTGGTCCGATGTGGACTTTGTTTGTTAAATGATGATTATCCTAATTGAATTTTCGGTAATTAATTTGCAGGTAGTGGTTCCACTATTGAATTACCGAAAAATCAATTAGGATAATCATCATTCATCAAAGTCCGCATAAGATCAAAAAACTTCAGGTATATACAGCTAACCCTTGTCTTTAGATTCAGTATCAATTCTCTTCTCCTGAAGATGCTTACCTTGTCAGCTAAACGCGCGTCGAGTGCAAAAATATCAGTTTGGTGTTAGGGTAATTGATCTCTAAAAAAAGTTTTCAAAAATCGGTTTGCAAAACCACTCACTACCTCACCTAACCCCACGAACACACGACACTGATAAAGAAATATTATGAAACGGACAAAAAATTAGTATTCAGCCAGTCCAGCTAGTCGAGCCTTTATTTCTCAACTACATTTGACAGCACGTTCACTAACTATCTGGGCGACTAGGGGCCACAGGCAAGAAATGTTTATGACTTTTCTCTTATTTTTATTGCCGTTCCAATTGGGAATGTAAAGACTATACCAAATTTGTTTATTTTCAATTTATCAACTTCCCACTGAAGTGTAAGGAAACTGTTGAAGTTTTTCACGACTTTCGACCAGATGCTACGTCGGAATGGACAGTAAATTAATAGACGTGGCTGCTCATCGTTTTGAGGTTCAACTCAGTACACTTCAAACTTCACTGTTTAAGAACTCTTTCATCTGGAGAACTGCGTTTATGTGGAATAAACTTCCTGAGAACGTTTTTCCGAATGGATTTAATCTCGAACGATTCAAATCCAATGTGAATTGCTAATTTCGCACAGGCACCGCTCTGAGAGCGCAGTGTTTGTGTTTTGTCCTTGAAAAATTATCATTAACATGTTGTTTACAGAAGAAACTTGCAACTCCGTCCGTGAATTTCATCTTTTCCTGCAATGTTATCACAAATATGTCCAAAATCTGTTCAAAATCTATTTTTCCGTTAACCAGCTGTCGCACCCCTATGAACGACAACCCTCAGAAGTCGTAACTTGTGCGAGCTAAGGATTAACGAGGTCTTGCCTTTTAACGGGTGATTCCTAACACATTTGCAATTGAACTGACCGCTACTTGATGAAAATCCATATTAAAACTGACTAATAAACTTTATTGTTTAATTTTCACTATTAAGGGTTTTACTATAGAGGATTTTTGTAAAACCCTTCATAGTAAAAATCATACAATAAAGTGTATTAGTTAGTTTGAATACATTTGTGTTGAATACAGATTTTTATATCAAACAAAAAACAACCGTTATTCTGGATGTTTTCCCAACCGAAATTATTGAAATGAAACTTAATTCAATCATTTCAATTCAGAAAAACTTGATTGAGGTTTAAAATGTAAATTGTACCAACTTATCATGAATTATTCACTGTTAGAACCAAACGCATTTGTGTGACATCGAAGTTGAATAGTGCTGACCATCCTCAATGAATTTTTCACGAGGCGGGTTATCGTGTACATTTTGGAAGGTCGACATTATATAACTCTAGATTCTTGACTTTCTTGACTGCAGGTGCGTAACACTTACGGAAATGTGATGAGCTGAAAGAGGTTTCTGCCTCGGTAATGAGTTCATCGGCTTTAGTTACATGTCACGTTTATTCAAAACAACGACCTATGTATAAATAGTAAAAGTAAATATGTTGGTGCGATGATATTTTTCAATTCTACTGACTTAAAAAAGAAGGACATCACCTCCTTGTGCTCAATGTTTTCTATTTCAGTGAAATGAAATGATTTTAAGAAGATATGACTGTTCTGTCAGGTGGAATATTGGTTGAATTGATATAACATCTCGGTTTGCTATGTGTATAATATTTCCGTCAACTTTCCTTTTCATTCCGCATCCTATTTGCAAACCTTGATCCTTCTCTGAACCAGATCAGTTCCTGAAATTTCCTTATTAATATTCGATTCTTATGACAATGGTCTTTGGCAAACTTCGATATCTGCAGATGACAATCTAAGCAATTTAAACTGGCCCGTGAAGTGATTTGTCGAATTACATTATATGGTGCCGACTGAAAAAATTGATCATGACTTTGAATTTTGCGTCATGGTCAACCGATTTCAAATCGAAAATCAATGAATGAGATTATTATCTGAACTCATTCGCTGTGTGTTGTTGGGTTTGAGTGAAACAATTTTGGTCCAAATACTAGCTGATTTTTTCCCAGATATTTTGGGAAAGTTAGACCGGAGTGTTACGAATAAGTTTGAATGATATGAGCTTTAAAAATGTTCGATGGATTGAATGTATTCCCAATTCAAAACTTTCAGGTAAACCGGAAGCCTGAGGAATGAATTATTCAACTAAATATTACAAAGTCTTGAAAAACCTAAATGGGAATCATGGAGGAACAATGTAAAGGGGTTGTACAGACCCAATACGTACAGGATTCTATCGGAAAATAATCTAAAAACATCAGGGAGTACACAAAAAAAAGATAACGTGGCGCAACTCATCAAAGGCCAAGGGTGTTAGTGGCCATCCCTGCTTATTATCATTTTCACCGAAGTATGCGCTGGTCAGGCAGTATCTCCCGAAGCCCTGATACATTTGGAAGGGCGCACCAGCATTATCAACCAACGACCACACCGTGGGATAAGTGATCATTGGGTAAGAGAATCATGTGCCCTGAGCAAGCGCAGTGCGCCAAGAATGACAGTCTTCTGCATCTTTCTGGCTAACATTTCCGCCTTAGTGCGGCAGGTCGGTATGATTTGAAGATTCGAGAGTAGACAGGGCATCATTCCACCAAGCACTCCAATATAATCAGAACAACCATCTAGACAGAGTGATCTGGATAGAGTCTGCGGAGTTCCAAGAGAAAATCCTCTATACACATCACGCGACTGCGGTAGATTAAGGTGTTGAAGACACCATCCTGGCAAGCCATAATAACCCCTCAGTTTCCGACATCAGCCACTCGACCTGAGGAAAGCAAAAGTCATGCACTTTGATAAGCAAAGTTCTCCAATATCATTGAAGAAGACCCAGTGCATTGGCTTATCCTTGTGTTTCCGCAGAAGTGAGGTGATCTCTGCGGCTCTTATATGAGCTTTGTGCTGAACGGGTTCCAACTCGGTGACAGAGTTGTGGTCAGCTCGTTGAGTGTCAAAAATTAAACCGAGTTCATCAGCTGCTCGGGCAGCCACTCTAAAGAGAAATGCTCCAACTCCTGCTCTTTCATGGTCACGGACCATGCAGAGAAGGGGATCGAAATCCTGACGACTTTACAGGCTATATCCAGTACCATTCTGCCATGTAGACACTCCAAACTCAAAAGTCCACGGCCTTCCAGTTGTCGGGGGAAGTACAACCGTGTAACGGACGATTTGGGATGCAAACTCCTATAGAGATGCATCATTTTTCGGATCTTCATGTCGAGTTGATACAGCTCCGCCCGAGTCCACTTTACTATTCCAAAAGAGTAGAGTAAGATTGGAACGGCAAGCACATTTCTTGCAGCAACTTTGTTCTTCCCCGACAGTTCCGATGACCAGATCTGTCAAAGTTTGTGCTAATACTTGCCGCGGAGAGAGTTCTTCACTACTGTTACCTGTTGTGAGTGGCGTTGTTCCCGAAGTAAGTACACGTCTCTTCGGCATCCGAATCGTGTAGGATGCTTCCATCTACGAGCTGCACATCCTCTTCGTAATCCCCACATCGTCCTCTTTTGTGGTGGACCATTGCACATTTGTCTATCCCCAATTTCATACCGATAGCATGCGTGTACTCTTCCACCACCTTCAAGGACTGATGGAGATTCTTCTCTCCAGAGACTAAAATTTTAATATCATCCATATAAAACAAATGGGTGACCTTGTGCCTCCGGTTCCGGGGGTACCGGAAGGAAACTACATTGAATTACTGGAAAGCCATTTTAAACTATTCTGTTTGTTCTTCAGATATTCGTTACGGAATCGAAACATAACAACATACATTTTCAGATAAGTCTTCATAAATTTCCAGCCATATGTTTCCATATTGATGAGCGACTCGACCTATTTGATATTATTTTCAATGTATAAGTATCGAAAAAATACAGAACAAGCACTTTTATCATCAGGAATGTAAAACTCTATTCAACGCGCTTTTCACCAACCAAGTTTATGTCTTTAAGAAATTGAGTTTTCTTCAGCAGTATTGCAGTTCCACATAATCTTTTATCGAAAAAGTTAATAAAAATCGAAAAACATACACTTTTATTGTCTCGGATTGATTATTCACATAAAACTCAAACAAATATCATTTATTAATAAATTCATAGTATGGTTCGTCTGATGATAAAAATACCTTTGTATGTTAGGTCAGCAACATAAAAACATGATATATTACAATTTAATTACTTCTCGTTTCAAATGATCCAATTGTTCGAGAAATACTGCACATTCATTAATATCAAGGCTTCAAGCCGTTCTGAATGAAAAAATGAAGTATATAATTTCAATATTCATTCGATAGGAAACAAAGTTTAATTTCGTATAAAAAAGTAGATATTTCAATGCGAATCTCAACTTTCCATTAGCCAAAATGTTCCTTATTATTGAATTTCTATTATACAGTTATTCTGCTACCGCAGTTGTCGGTTGATTGGTCAAACCACCAACACTGACATAAAAACTTGGAAAGTTGACTTGGGTGTCACACCAATAGGTGGTTCGTCTTAAGTTAAAGAAGTAAACAAATGCTAAGGAAGTAAAGTCTATGGAATGGTTTCATTGCAAAATATGATAAGCGATTGTTGAGTTTTCTGGTCTTCCATGTGTGCTAAGTGTTCCTTATATCTAATTTCGATAGATACCGTAATCTATCCACAATACGAATGCACGAAGAACTTTGCAGAGGTTTTAAAAGAACTGGGTAGGGAAGTGGTATTTCATACGCTACAGAGCCTTTCAGGATACCCAAAGGACAAAGTCTAAAATTCGGAAAAGTGTGGAATTTACGAAATCAAGTGTAAGGCCAGCGACAGACCTAAAGATCTATGAAAATAAGATATAAGGAACACTCAGCATACTTTAAATATGGAAGAGGAAAAAAATCTCAGCAGTCATCCATCATATTTTGCAACGAAACCATTCCATAGACTTTAGTTCATTAGGATTAGTTAGACAACTTAACAACAACAGGCATCTAGATGCCTATGAGAGTGTAGAAATAAGTAAACATAATAATATTATAAATAACGATAGTGAACCAATACCTAATAGTGTACTATACAGCTTGTTGAAATAATATTTCAATTATCAGATTCACTCGACTATTACTTAAATCTTTAATTGAACGAAATGAAAGAATAGATATTTATTCATTTATCAGTTATGGAAAGTCCAATTTTTTATCATCATGTAGTGTCTCATCATAAAAGATGTCAGTTTAATAAAAAAAATCGGCAGATAACACCTTTTATTCTATCATAGAAAACCTATTATAATACCAACAAATATTGATTCATGATTAACTTCGAAAAATACGAGATTTCGCCTGAGAAATATGGTTTAATTTTTTGTAATGAATGATGAAAAAAATGAACTTTCCATGATCAGTGAAGTATTTTTTTTCAAACCGTTTACAGTAAGTAAGGCTTTTTGACAAACTGGAAAAATTTTGGAAAGTGTCACTTCATACAACAAATTTACGTATTTTCACTCTCCTTCACTTTCATTGATCTTTTTCCGCTAGAATTTTCATGAAAAACCCCACAACTGAACAATAACTATTTATTTACATTCAATTAGTGAACTTCTTGCATGGTAACTAATGATAGCATTTATCAGTTGATAAAATAATTGCACATACCTCGCTGAATTCAATCAAACGTCAACTTGCGCAAGTCTTTATAACAAACTGTGTGTTATTTCGTAATTGACTCATATGTTTTGCACGTATGACTGACGTTCCTGTTATTTTGAAGCAATTAAAATCATTTCACAGCAGTAAAAACAAAGCTTTTTCTGTCTCGCATACTATTTCTCTTAATTACAATCTTACCTAGGACATTTTTGTTCTATTATTCTTTCCTGATTGTTTCATATCATGAATTCCAACCTTGTTTGGTTCATTCCTTGAAATTCAATGCAGAATACTACTTTCTCGATATCTTCATGTATATAGATATGCTGAGGCATGCAGGTATAATCACCATATGCCACTGTCAACATTTCAAGTGTTTTTAAGAGCTCAATTTCATTTTTACACAACATTCGGCAAATTCTTTGACACTTTTTTTGATAGCAGAAAATCGCCAAACATGCATAGTATTTCATGATTAAAATTTCCGAAAAAAATTGCATGACATTACCCAACCGATATGCCGACATCCTCAACAAATTTTCTAATAGTGATTCGACAATTCTCCATAACAATTTTCTTGACTTTTCACGGTTGTTCATGCGCTGTGTCACACATCGTTGGAAGCTCTTTGCTCCTAAGGAGTAACGTCCAAATTGGTAGCAAATTAGAAAAACGACTCTCCTCGATACGAAGACTTAACAGATTGTCTCTGGTCTGAATTCCTGGCCATACTGGCCTGAAAGCCAATGAGGCTGCTGACTCTCTTGCAGAGGACAGTGCTGCAAGCAGCTTCATCGGACCAGAACCTGTCTTCGGCATCGCTTCAGGCTTTGCCAAACAAAGATTGAACACCTGGATGGCAAGAAGATTTATGGACTTCTTCGTAAAGAAGCTTGGTTTATTTGGTCAAGTGTGAATAGGTGTGAGCCACAATAAACCCTTGCGGGTTGCTGTGGAGGATCGAATATACCCACTCACTTTGGACCTAACCCAACCTAACTTAACCTACATCGTCGATCACATCTTCTCGACTTCTGTGAAAAGCTTTCCAAACTTCACACTGTTGCCTATCAATTCGGGAATATAAAAAAAAATTTGAATCCTGGTCAGTTGTTGCAGTTCTATTATGCACAGGCAGAAAGTAGACTACGATATGATGTAACCTTTTGGGGAACATCAACTTCATTGTTTTGTGTTTTTATAGCACAAAAGCCGTATTATTCGTTCAATATTGGGCTTGAACTGTCGAATCTCCTACAGAAACACATTCAAAGACCTGGAAATATTAACCTCAGGTTAGGTCCAAAGTGAGTGGGTCTATTCGACCCCCACCGCAACCCGCAAGGGTTTATTGTGGGTCACACCTATTCACACTCGACCGAATAAACCCAGCTTCTCAACGAAGCGGATTAGTTTGTATGGTGAGTGGTCTTTCGGGTCAGATGGTAAGAGTATGGCTCTGCCGAACTCTAAAAACCTGATTCGGTCCCCAGCGGGGCAGACAGAAAGTGTATGCTCTGCTGTTTCATTGATACTGAGGTAGTCGGATAGTCAAGGTGCAAGATTCCCACCTTGATACCCGCGACAACCTTCCCATATGAGGGTTTTTGCACGTCAGGCACCCCTGACGATGCATTAGATTCAACTGTGGTTTTGATGAATCATCCCTTGAGGGAAAATGTTTGCTAACCTGCTCATGGGGGGTTTTGTTCCTCCACCTGGGACAGATTCTGCGTACGCCGCTCAAGAATTTGGTGCAAGGCGGTTTCATGAGGTACCCCGCTCTTGAGGATACGACTCAGTCATCCAAACCTTTTTTTTCAGCTTCAGTTATTGGATCAGGAATGAGTTGAGAAGCTCGCGCTTCTGATCTGAATTTATAGGGAGGTCAGTTGGAGTCATAAGCTCGACATCCATCCCCTCTGTAGACTCAGCATCAGAAAGATTTTTTAATTTTTCTCTGTCCATAAAAGTCTCACGAATAGCTAGGGAAAGAAAGTCAATCACAGTAGAGCCCCGCATTACCGTGACAAGGCGATGCTACGACGAAAGGGCGCCCGGTATCTCGAAGGTTCCGTAGAGACAGTTGATAGGCTCAGTATCATTCACCCTCTCGGCACGGATACACACACCTTAGGATTAAGCCATCATTGGGATGCTATTCAGTTAGGGAATAATAGAACCACAATCCATCCGATGGCCGGTTGCTCAACCCCCACATCCCAAGCCAATGCACTCGCCAAATACAGCATGCACAGTGGTTCAGACAGTGAAAGATGAACAAGGACTGCCAACCCGCCAATATCAACCATACCCTCAATTTATATTCAAGAATTGTGTATGAATGTAGGTTTGTTCTGGATCTACGAAATTCAGGTTCTGGGAAGTAAGGATCATGCGCAGTTGATAAAGAGCGTTCTCGTTTATTGAGGATAATTTCGAACTGATGAATCCTCTGTTCTGGTTTCGACTGCGAAATGATCCTAAACTGTCTTGAACCGTCCCGAATTGTTCTTGCTCTCGAGGATGAACTATTGAGAACTTTTTCCGTTGCTCATGCGCATTCAGGTGGAAATTTGTTTGAGCCATTTGCTAGGATGTTTTTTTATTTATTTGGTTAAAATAATTATATTGATGATTGACGTTAGATAACATCCGAACTGACTATTATAAGGATACTCTACATAACAAAATGGACATGATCAATTGTGTTTTCTCATAAATATTCAACGAAAGTCATTTTTTTGTGGAAGAAAATCAGTTTTTTATTGACCTTTTCTGGATATTTGTTACCTTCCACAATCTGAAAAATATAAAAATTATAATGGAGAACTTTATACAAGTGTAGAAGGGCAAACTTTTTTGTTTACCCCGATAAGTTACTGCGTAAATCTCCAGATATGAGAATATACGCTGATTCTTTTAGCTTACGTCTCTTAGAGTGAGGCTCATTGGTAATCATTCTTGTCCTATTCCATTCCACTCGATGTTCACCGTCTGATTTTTAAATGTGTTCTGACAATTTAGATCTTGTCAATTGTCTATTTTTTATGCAATCTCTATCTTCATTCTCAATCACTTTCAATGGTCTCGAGGTTTCACCAATGTAACTTTCCCCACAAGAACAAGGTATTTCATATATATACAATTTTTTGTTTTTTCTTCAGTGTTGTTGGGTTTTGTATTTCTGTTCTGTTCTGTTTTTTCCGTTAATCAGCTGACGCCCCCATACGAACGACAACTCTCAGAAGTTGAGAAACTTGGGCGAGCTAAGGACTAACGAGGTCTCACCTTTTAACGTGTGATTCCTAACACGGTGAGTATAGATCTTAGTGTATTTTTAGTTTTGAAAGTAGTTCTAACATAATACCTATATCCAATTCGTCTCATTATTTCAGATATTCTTGGAATGTAAGGTATAACGTTAGTTGTGAAACGCGTCGGTGGATGTTGAGTCGGTAATTGTTGAGTTGGATGTTGTTGAATTTGTGAAGCTGTTTGTATGTTCGTTTGGTTTTTAATTGACTCTTTATTTTCTATTGCATTTATCGTTGATAAAAAACTATTTTCTCGTCTTCTTCTCTTCATATATACGATAGGTGGCACATTGGTATCCTCAAAAAGCGTTCTGGTTTAAACAAGTGTTCGAGACTATTTCGGACTCTTTGAGATTTTTTGCTTGTACGCATCATGTCTTGCGCCGTTTCCAGTTTCGGATGTTAGAACCAGAACAAATCTTATAAGTACAAAAAAAGATGAGTGTAAACATGAGTTTAATACTAGACATAAAAATAAATTTATTGTACCTTCACCAAAATTCAAAATTACTCAAAATGGTGTCTCCAGGAAACAATTTGTATTTTATTCTACTCTATTTTTGTACCTACCACTTTGGAAACATTTTTATGACTCAGAGCACAATCACTGTCCACATTTCAAGTGTTTTCAAGCACACAATTCCATTTTCAACATAAAATTTGATGCAAATTCTTCTACCCATATTTTTCGATAGCAGAAAATCGCCGAACATGCAAAACACTAACTTTCATGCCTCTCATCAACTAACTAAACAGCTGAAATTTTTAATTTATCTTCAAGGCGAGTGAACCAACAAAAAAATTCAAAAGTCGCTAATCGAAGGTAGGTAACCCGCGAAATTAAAACATTCACCTCATTTTTTGAAAAGTCATCTGTGATAAAATCGTAACTGATGACTGTATGGAAGTAATTGTTTCATAAGTATTTTTTTTTGTTATTTTAATGAAATTTGGAACAATCATGGAATACAAATCAATTCAAAGAACTAAGATTATAAAAAAAAGAAAGAAGAAGAAAAATCATATAAAAGGTCTGCTTCGTTCCCTTCTGTTCATAAAAGAGGACATATGCCTCATCGCTCACAAGTCATTTTGGCGAAATTTGGAACACGTGTGAATCGTTGTATTCAGGCCACGTGCCACTATATGGGTGTCTGCAATATGCTGTGTAATGTCCGTTGTAAGTAGTCCCACTGTGATTTGAAAGTGCATATAGATTATAACGACAAGGAGCCACATTGAGGCTCCTTGTCGTTATATCTATATGCATTGCTCATATCTAATCCATCTGAAAAAAAGTCAATGGTAACATTCAATTTGCCTCTGAATCTTTCCGTTGGAGAGAATCTTTTCAAATGAATTACTAAAATACGGGGAAACTTATAGATTGATAAGGACTTTGTACATTTTCTCCTTTGCTTGCACCTCAAACACATTGGTTTTTCATCTCCATCCAGAGTTTCCTCTTTTGTGAAAGAATCCAAGCAATGTGATAAACTGAATTGGCTAGTTCTTTGTGGTATGGGAAGAGACAAATCCCAGAAAGGATCAAAGGTTACTGATGAGTGTCCACAGTGTGTGCACTTCAGAGTGGATTTTAATTGACCAACGAAATAGTCTACAATCTTGGAGTTGTTCATATTCAAATATCTCTGCCAGGACTCTTATCCTCAATTTTTCGTCAATCTCAGTTAAGATCGGTTCAGGTTTCTCAGTAATTCTGTTGAGGTCCTCATGTAAACCTTCTAAAAGATATCGAAGGAATTTGTGGGCGCCTTGATGGGCAGAACCCATGAATCGTGGGGCAAATCTTTAAATCTGATTTTTGAAGTAGACCGTGTTAATTACTCTATCAGATGAATCTTCTGACCACAATTCACTGATAACTTCTGCGAACGCTTTGATTAAAACACCGTTCATACTAGAAATACTAATATTAATATCTTCCATGTATGTATCCTTTTTTAGGTATTCCAGCAACCACATCCCGTGTATGATAAACACTGGATACTGTTCATGAAATAGGTGTTTCCAAGATTTTTCATCCTATTGAACCCAAGAGTTTTGACTGAAGAATGTATCACCGATCTATTGTTGCAACTACGTTTGCCACTACTATCTTCTTCTGAGTAAACACGGATACGATTATTCACCCCTTCATTGGACTGATAGGATAAGGAATTCAAAGCAAAACTGCTCAAAACTGAATTAGATATTAGTATTTTTGGGGACTCTGAGGGCTCAGCCAGAGGAACAAACTCAGCCTCATTTAGAGTTCCCACTTCGTTTTCTGTCAAAGCTTGACCGTTTTGCTGCGAGTCTTCCATCAAACTGCACAACTCCAGTTCTTGCATTGTCTGTATATGCCGATATATTTTGTTCAAAGGAAACATTGGTAATTCACTTAGAGTTTTTGATTGAGGAATTGTACCTGAACATGAAGCTGCATTTCCTCTTTGAATCAGAATGATGATTTTTTGAATCAAAAAAGAGGTAGATCTTGGATCATTCGTCTCTTTGGATATCCTAATGCCGATTGCACGAATAAACTCCAATGCTCGGGGGCCTAAGGTACCAAATGTTTCGATTCCTATTGCATAAAAAATGGAAATCTCTCAAATAATTGTATTTCCGTGTTTTTGACAATTCCTCTGATGAAGCTGCTGCACCGCTGGATACAGAACTCGAAGGAACGTGACAAGGAGCCAAAGTATCGACGCATGTGAAATCCCAGACAACCAGTTTTCCTCGCCGCCAAGGAATGAGAGTCATGCCATCTGGTCGTTTCCCATCATCGCTGCAAATGCCTGGGGGTTCTTTCGTTTGTATGGAAGTAGGGTTTTTTCCCCCAGTTTGTATCTGAAGGTAACTTTTATGTATGATCTGCACAGCTTTGTAGAATGTTTATTTTGAAATCAATTGCTTTCTTTCTTCCTTTGAAAGTTTTCCACATTTTTTTTATTTAGATGAAGGAGTAGAAGGCCAACACCGTTATTTCGTAAAAGTTATTCTTTGCGAAAAATATTCACTTCAAACAAGATTCCTATGGCCGGTACTAAATCAAATAAGCGAATGAATATAATTGCGCACTCTAAACGAGGACATGAGTAGATTAAACTTATTAGTGATATAAAATCATTGATTGGGTGTTTCAGATTGGTGCTAAAGAGGAATAATATATTCTATCAATTATACCCTGACACACCCTAATTTTTTAAAAATTTTCAAATATATGTCTGCTGAATGATTGTTTCATATATTCATAGTACGTTTTATGATCTGAATTTTATACGTGTTGCTTATATGGAACTGATTATATTTCTGAGATATTGTTTTATGTCTTTAGCATTGACAGCTATGGTCACAAGTGAACAAGTCGATTTTCGAGTTTGATTTGATGTTTTTTCAATTTTCAGCCCGAGTAGATCTTTGTTCAGCGGTCGATGAAGTATATTTTGTTTTTTGGTAGTATATTCAGTAGCTGCATTACAAAGTGATTTTATTATCATTTTCATTACTTGATTCTTCGTTTATGATACTGTGAAGATGCAGTAACGTATAACTTCCCAACTGAACTTTCAAAAAACCTTTTTTGCTGTTGTCCACCCGTTCGAAGCTATAACGCTATGATATTGCTAGATTTTTCACTAAGACTCCCACCTACTTGCCAACTTCTGCTGTCTTACCACTTGTTTTTTTTTTGGAATTAGGTACTGTTTTGATTTCAATATTGTTATATTTTTTTGAGAGTATAATCTCCATAAAAATCTCGCGATATACTACTCTGTTCAAAAAATAATTGGTGAATTTTAATTTTTGCAAAAAATATTTATTTACTCATCAATTTATTTTTTGTCTACTTCAAAGTAGTCCCCTTCAG
The DNA here is from genome assembly GCF_000500325.1 of Leptinotarsa decemlineata. Taxonomy (NCBI): domain Eukaryota; kingdom Metazoa; phylum Arthropoda; class Insecta; order Coleoptera; family Chrysomelidae; genus Leptinotarsa; species Leptinotarsa decemlineata. The sequence goes on along the minus strand of NW_019289856.1, from coordinate 446,625 downwards.
ATATAATACACATGTGCCAGCGTCCTTTCATAAGTCCCTTCAATCTTGGCAACAGAAAAAAATCGCTGGGGGCTAAATCTGGGTAATACGGTGTCTGAAGTAGGATTATGGTGTTGTTTTTGGCCGAAAAATTACGAACGAGCAATTATAGTGAGCAGGTGTAACATCGTGGTGCAAAAGCCATGAGTTGTTTTTCAACAATACCGCCGTTTTCTTTGTATTGCTTCCCGCAAGATAATACTCCTTATTGATCATACGATAATGTGGTAAGAACTCTTGGTGCTCTACGACGCGTTACTCAAAGGAAACAGTATAAGCAAACCTTGACATTTGATTGAATTTGGTGTGTTTTTTTGGTCTTGGCTCTCCTGATGTCTTCTATTGGGACATCGATGTCATAACCATGTCTAAAGATATGAACTTTGAACGTTCAAGCTAGTCTCGAATATACCTACACAGTAGGTTGAATGGACTGACGCCTATCAGAAAACAACTACTCCCCTGGCTAATACCACGAAGGGCATTGGATTATATCCGACAGGCGTCAGTGCAGGAATCTTCACAGAAAATTTCCTGCATATACAATTGGCAATACAACTGAGAGAGTCGACCTTCAATTTTGGAACGGGCACACTTGCAGACCGGTTTTGGGCTCATTAGCCACTCATCAGTGCAATATAGTGGCCATCGTCGACCTAGTCAATGATAGTCCATAATTGAAAATCTGAATTCTTTCGAATCATTTGATTCCTCTTCCTAAGTTGGAGCGAACATCACAAAATGTCACTTCATCTAGTGGACGAGGTACTAACCAACTGCATATCCGTAATTTACCCGATTCCTCTGAATAAGGAAGAAAAACTTTCTTATTAGTAAGTGAGCTATGCTTGAAGACTGGTAGTGAACAAATCTAAAGAAATGAACTTCAGACGTTGAAGCCAGTCTTGAATGCACTGACGCCTATCAGAAAACAACTACTCTCCTGGCTAATACCACGAAGGGCGTTGGATTATATCTGACAGGCGTCAGTGCAGGAATCTTCAGAGAAGATTTCCTGCATATGCAATTGGCAATACAACTGAAAGAGTCGATCTTCAATTCCTTAAAAATCGCTGATCGAATGTAGGTACATAGCCCGCGAAATCTGAACATTTAGCATTTTCAACATTCCACTATACACTTTTTTCCTTCCATTTTATCAATTTCTGTTCCATTCTTCATAACTAAGCCGTTTTGGAAAACACCGTGGGAAATATGATTCAGGAACGAGAAATACGCGAATGGTCATTTCGTAACCGCAATTAAACCTCACATCATTTGCATGCTGGTAATTATGTATGATACTATTATGATAGTTGTTAGATGATGCACTCCACTACATGCAAACTACATTTGGAAAACTTTCTAGATCCAACATAAGTTTACGAACAATTTCTGGTGTAGTGATATTCCAATTAATTTATGTAAAATATCAAAACAGAAACACTAAAGCTCATTTCCGGAAAAATATCTCATCAGTTAGCACATCTAATTAACTTAATAATACAAGAGAGCTATGTTCCAAATGATTCAAACTGGCGGTAGTCAAACCTGTATATAAAAAAGGGGATAAAACTCTACCGATCAACTACATACAGGCCTCAGTTATAGAACTGAGACTGGAAAAATATTTAACTAAATTTAACCTATTATCTGAAGGGCAATTTGGGTTCAGGGAAGAAAAATCAACAAATGACGCCATCAATAATCTTCTAAAGAGAGTCTATGAAGCTGTTTATGATGGATATTCAGCCCCGTGCATCTTCCTAGATCTCTCCAAAGCGTTCGATACAGTGAATTATACCTTACTACTAGAAGCGTTGGAGAGAATAAGTATACGGGGAACCACCCACAGGCTCTTCTGAAACTATCTGTCAGGAGTATGTGTGGAGTCCCCCAAGGCACAGTACTTCGACCAGTTCTATTCATAATATATATCAACGAGTTAATGGCGCTGGATACAACTGGTGAAGTAATCAGTTTCGCTGATGATACCGCGATATTTTACACAGACACGAATTGGATGAACCTCAAATCCAAATCTGAAAGTGATATGGAAAAAATCCTGAACTGGTTGAGTTCACGGAAATTAACTGTCAACTACGAAAAAACGAAATACATGTCTTAAACCTGCTATAAAATCGACACCCATAATTCAACTGCTTATCCGTTAAACATAAAAACGAGTCCATAAATATACATGCAAATCAACAAAAATCAACATCTTAGATAGGATAGGCACGTAGGAAATGTTGTAAACACTCTGAGGAGCATGCTCTACAGATTCAAATATTTTTCAAATATATTAGATACTAACCTGTTTAAAAAAATCTGTTTGAAATCTGTTTTTCCGTTAACCATCTGTCGCACCCCTACGAACGACAACCCTCAGAAGCCGAAACTTGTGCGAGCTAAGGATTAACGAAGTCTTACCTTTTAACTTGTGATTTCTAACACGGGTTGGACGATAGCAAGTGAAAATCGATCGATAGGGCTTGAACCACCGACCAACACGACAGTCAATTCGAGTGAGTGAACAAAGCACCCACGTCGAACCGCCTTGCTACCGAGAATATTGTACTATGCCCTTATCGAGTCGAGACTGCAGTATGGGATCATGGTTTGGGGAAGTGCCTTAGAAGAACACCTGAAACAGTTGATAATATTGCAAAAATACTTCCTAAAAATTATTTATAAAAAGGTGAGGAATTACCCATCTGAAAGACTATTCACCGAAACAAAGATTTGTGACTTGATGCAACTCCACTTTTTCAACATTATGATACATACCTACAAAAATAAAAGTTACATACTACAAACATTAGATCACACTCACAAAACTAGATAAAAAACAAATTTGTATACGAAAACAACTGTAACTAAAAGGAATCTTGGCCAGAGAAATCACTATTACCAATGCCAAAGAGCATTCAACCATGTACCTGAAAACTTGAAAAAAGAGATTATCATGGCGAATTATATCAGTGTCATAAAACAATATACAGGGCTATTCAAATTCGTTTCTGTACATGGGGATCTCGTAAACGATAAAAGAATGTCGGTTAAATTGTGACAAAGTTGAGTATTTTAGAGACCTATTCGATATAGCTCTTCTGGTTCTGGAGATATATAGGAAAAACCAAAAAATCGCAAATTATTGTTTTGCCTATATCTCTTTTATTCGCAGACATACTGAAAATCTGTCCACATTTTGCCATTGACACTTGATGTGGGCTATCAGAATGTGTCCATGAATCTTTTATATACGGTGTCATCTGACTTGGGCCACCCCCATCTTTGAAATTTTAAATACGGACCTGTATTTTTGTTGTAGTTTTCGGATAGTCGTAGACGTTCACTTCATACTGAGAAATTGTATTTTATTTTATATTTGGAGATGTTTCGGTAATATTTGGTTATAATTGGGTGAATTGTTCCCTTTTAAATTACGGTCCTGGAGTTAAATAAAAACACAAGGTCAACTTTCATGTCTCCCTATGTACCATAGAGTTTTTAGGGAGTTTCTTTTAGTTTCAGGTACCTATTAAATTTTTTTCATATTTCCATTGCTCTGAGCGTTTTCTACAATGAACTTCAAATAAGAAAACCTTTTATGATCATCTGAAACATATTTACAACGAAAATATATCATATGTGTTTTGATGAACAGAAAAAGAAATGATAGTAATAATAACATCCAAAACCAACACTATAATTGTAATGAAAATTGAAATTAATTAATTTATATACACAAAAAAATTAATGGCGCATTAAATGTTCGAATTGAAGTCCTTCCATTTCGAGACAAATACTGGGCCTGCAAGATCATCAGATCTTACTATTTTGGACTATTTTCTATGAGGGACATTGAAAAATATGATTGTGTGTTGAGGGCAATAAATAATTTGAAAAATCAAATTTATATCATGTTCTACAAATTTTACTGTATCAATTTAATCTTGTTTATGTTGAAAATTGCAACCTACATTATATTATATAACTCAAATTTAAAATACTTTAAGAAGAAATAGCTAATAATAAACCACCCTCAGCGCGAACATCCAATGGCTTTGCGGTTTCTCTCCTTGTTTATTTGTTTTACATAGTTTATAAGATATAATGTTGAATTTTATCCAAATCTGTCTGTTTAAAATCTGTTTTTCTGTTAATCAGCTGTCGCCCTCATACGAACGACATCTCTCAAAAGTTGAGAAACTTATGCGAGCTAAGGACTAACGAGGTCTTACCTTTCAATGTGTGATTCCTAACACTGTTGCAGAATCATCTCAGCTTCAACCAGATGAATTCTCTCGAGAAAAATATCTGGTCGAGGTGGGAATCGAACCCACGGCCTTCCGATCGTGAGTCGGGCGCACTAACACCGCGGCCAATAAACTTTATCATCATTATAAAGAATAATGAACCCTTATATTAGCAATATTCAGCTTTATGTGATCAAATCATCGTTTTTAAAGGAAGGAAAGATTTTGGAGAAATTGAATTTCAGCACTTCCATACTGATACTTCATGAGTTATAGTCCAAACTGTCAAGGGGTCATGAGTCAAGGAGGTGATAGAAGTGGTCATACTTTCTTATTAGTCAGTGGGCTATGTTGAAGACTGGCAGTAAACTAATCTGAAGCAAATGAACTTTAAACGTTCAAGCCAATCTCTATATATACCTACACAGTAGGTTTAATGGACTGACGCCTATCAGAAAATAACTACTCCCCTGGCTAATACCACGAAGGGCGTTGGATTATATCCGACAGGCGTCAGTGCAGACCGGTTTCGAGCTCATTAGTCACTCATCAGTGCAATATAGTGGCCATCGTCGACCTAGTCAATGCTATTCCATAATTGAAAATCTGAATTCTTTCGAATTATTTCATTCCTCTTCCTAAGTTGGAGCGAACAATAAAATGTCACTATATCTAGTGGACGAGGTACTAACCAACTTGCCCGATTCCTCTGAATAAGGAAGAAAAACTTTTTTATTAGTCAGTGGGCTATGCTTGAAGACTGGCAGTAAACAAATTTAAAGCAAATGAACTTTAAACGTTCAAGCCAATCTCTATATACCTACACAGTAGGTTTAATGGACTGACGCCTATCAGAAAACAACTACTCCCCTGGCTAATACCACGAAGGGCGTTGGAATATATCCGACAGCCATCAGTGCAGGAATCTTCACAGAAAATGTCCTGCATATGCAATTGGCAATACAACTGAAAGAGTCGACCTTCAATTATGGAACGGGCACACTTGCAGNTTTTAAATTACGGCCCTGGAAATTGGTTGGTTGACACAATAGCAACTTCCACGCCTCCCTATGTATCGTAGAGTTTTTCTAGGCTTTTTTTTTCATTTTTAGGTTCCTTTTCATATTTTTTCCATTGCTCTGAGTGGTTTCTACAATGAATTTCGAATAAGAAAACCTTTTATGATTATCTGAAACATATCTACATCACAAATATATTATATTTGTTTCAATGAGCCAATGATAGCAATAATAACATCCGAAACAAACACTATTATTGTAATGAACATTGAAATGAAGTAATTTATATACAAAAAAAATTAATAGCACAATAAATGTTCGAATTGGAGTGCTTCTATTTCATATTATTTATTACCCTAAATACACTTATTTGCTGCATTGTTGCGGAATCATTCAAAATCCTCAATCTCAATTCTTCCACATTTTGTCTCTGCCAGCGTAAATCCTTTTTTCAATGTCCCCATAGAAAATAGTCCAAAATAGTAAGATTTGGTGATCTTGCAGACCATCTTATTGGTCCATTATTTGTCTAGAAATGGAAGGACTCCAATTTGAACATTTATTGTGTCATTAATTTTCATTACAATTATAATGCTATTTATTGCTGATGCCAATTATTAATGCTATCATTTCTTTTTCCGCTCATCAAAACACATATAATATATTTTTGTTGTAGATATGTTTCAGATAATCATAAAAGGTTTTCTTGATCGAAGTTCTCTGTAATAAACGCTGAGAGCCATGAAAATATGAAAACATATGAATAGGTACCTAAAAATGTACCTATGTAATGTAAATGTAATGTAATGTAAAAGGAAATAATTCATCCAATTATAATCAAATAGTACCAAAACATCCCAAAATATAAAATAAAATTCAATTTCTCAGTATGAAGTGTACGTCGACGATGCAAAAACTACATAAAAAAATACAGTTCCGTATTTAAAAATTCAAAGATGGGGGTGGCCCAAGTCAGATGACACTCTGTAGAAAAGATTCATGGCCATATTCTGATAGCCCACATCAAGGGCCAATAGCAAAATAAGGACAGATTTTCAATATGTCTGCGAATAAAGAAGATATAGACAAAAAATATTTTGGTATTTTTTTGTTTTTCCTGTATATCTCCAGGACCAAACGAGCTATACTCGATTTTTCTACGTCATTGAATAGGTCTTTGAAATACGTAACTTTGCCACAATTTAATGGTTCCACTTATGTTTTGCTTGCGCTTACGCAGCTATTTTTATCAAGTACTTTCTTGGTTTTTCTCATTTTGTCTTCGATCGAGGACCGCCTGCCCGGCACTGACGATGCCCAATAGACTGAAACAGCTGTCTACCGGTGGCTCTTAAATTGAAATCAATATGGGAATGATCAAAAAGTACTTAACTATTCATTTTTTGATTTTCATGGAATTACCAAAGGGATATACACTGTCCGTCCACAGTAAAAATGGGGTGTTCCATCGCGAGTGGCGGACAGTGTATATCACTTTGGCCAACCCCATTCAGGTGGTAGGTGCATTTTAAGCATTTCCATCAGTCCTAAGAGTTTCATCGTTCCACCTGGAATATTGCGGAAGATACGGGGGTGTTTCCATGAGAAGTGAGACACACTGTATGTTCAAATCTACTACACCGTTACAGTCAAGTAAATTTCGCTACGGTTGACAACACGGCTAAACAGGAGAAACCTTGAACATATGTTCGAAATGAGTGTATCAACATGGAAATTATCAAAAAATCGCGTGTACATTTATCTTATTTTTTGAACAGATCTCATACTTTGTGTGTGTGTTCGACAATGTACGAGGTCTGTTCCGGAATAAAAAGAAAAAATTCACTTTTTTCGCAAGAACTTTGGTTTAGTTTCATTCTAAATCCGATTCATTTCTTACACATAACAAACTCTGTGTGATCTGTGATTAATTAAAATGGTTGCAAAGATACAAATTATCATTTTTCATAGTCTTCAATTCATACACCAATAACTCTGCAACCTTTTTCATAATATAGAGCATTGAAATATCTTTCGAGCGAAGGGCCACAAGACCCCCATTTGTATTTGAAACAAAGTTGATAGCGGTGTCTCTGCGACGAGTGGGGGGGACTATTGACGTCTGCACTGTATGTAAATCAATTGGTTTGTTTATTAGAGGATTTACTATAATTGATTCAATCATTTATATGTCACGACCCGCACCACATGTGTATCCTCATAAACCCCCAGTAATTATTACAGGACGCGGATAAGGATGTAAGTGCGGTTGTGGATGCAAAACTCCGCAACATTCCTGGTATAAAACACAGTTAATTTTCTTGCAAGCCTGGCTTGTGCCACATGCTAGAATAACTTTATGAATGCATTGAAGACACGACATGAATAAATTACAAACCACAATGATGTGACCAGGAAATAATTCAAAAAAAAGTCAAAATCATTTCATTTATTCAACACTTATTCATTTCATTACAAAGCTGCAACATGTGCGTTCTGGGAAGTAAGTTTTATTCGTGGGTGAATAAAATAATTGTAAACTTCCTATATTGAAAATATGCACATAGCTTCCAAACTAAAGGAGGCGACCGAGAAGACAATTTATTTGGCTCATAAATGAAGCGCGCGAAAGCTGCGAAGAGAGACAGAAATTGTTTTCGCATTCGTCGAAAGAATTATACAAAAAACACTTTTTTCTCCAAAAATTCGTTATGGAATCGAATCAGATATCATTCATAGGATTGCTACACAATATAATATTTGAGAGAAGTGAAATTTCACTCACACGGTAACACTGTCATCCACAATGGTGGACATCCGATGTTTCGGAATACTATAATGGCTTTATTGCCTCTTCAGCACCAGTCTAGATAACACCACAAGATGAAGCCCGCAATTCATTTGTTGAATTACGACTTTATGTCACGAATGAGGTGACTTTACTCATGTCATGGATGACAGTATGTTAATGACATTCATTCGCTTATTTGATTGAATCCCAACCATGGGAATCTTGTTTAAATTCAAATTTTGAAAGAGATTAATTTTTGGGAAAGATTTTTGAACTTCTATTTCTCAAAAAAGTGTAGGAATCTTTAAAAAAAGGAATTTAAAAAAAACTTTGCACAAAGATGTGTAAGTCATGCAAAAAAGTAACTTTCAGATACAAACCAGAAAAGGAAAGTCAAAATCTGTCTATCAAAAACTAAATAGATCGAACATCTTTAAAACACATGTTTTCTGAAAAAATGCAAAAACACGTCGATTTGTTATCGAAGGGGGAGTATCTTTCTATCATAACCTCAACTGCTATACCTCTGCCCACACCCCTCGGTCACTATCACCCAAACAATTTTAGTAGGAAAAGTAGTTAGTGTGACACCTCATTGAAAAAGCAATTTCATAAGGAATTCGGCCATGTCAATTTTCGCTACCCAACTTTCTATTTTGGCGCCCTCTTGCTGAAAAAAAACTGTTCCGTATTCCAAATTATGGCGGCTCTACAATGGCGGACAAAATTTGCAATTATGGTCCGATTTGATTCAAAATTGATAATTGGTGGTTTTCAGGGTCGAAAATTATGATTTGTTCGTCAATGCAAAATATGGTGGCTCCCAGATGGCGGATGAAATTTGTAACGGGCGTTGACGTCTTTGTGAGATGAAGAAGACGAAGATGGAGTAATTTTTCTCATCTCCTGGAGACGAAGATGAAGAAAAAAAAGCTGTTTTCATCTCCTGCAGACGTCAACTTGGTTGATGAAACGCGCATCGAGAGAAATATTGAATTTCTGGTCATTGGAAAAATGCTTGTTTTGAATTTATTCCACGCTAGAGAATCCGGTTTTACCTTTCATCGAGTCTTTCACCTCTCGCAATCTCAATTAAACCACACATCATTCGCATGCGGGTTTATTTACAAACAAAGTTGTGGGTAAATAAACTCAACAGCATGCAAAATACATTCGGAAAACTTTCTTGATCTAACATGAATTATGCAGGAAACAAATTGCTTCTAATCAATTTTTCAACGAATGTTAAAGATAATAAACGACCCAGTATTGAGTTTCTGGTGATTGGGAAAAGTGTTTATTTTGGTGAAAGACTTGGTTTACGGTTCATTAAACCAGATAAGCCAGAATATATATTGTGATATAATAATAATAATAATATCGTTTATTATGCATTATAATACATTTATACATAAAAAGAAAAGNCCCATTCACCTCAATATTTTTTTTTGTATATTCTGTATGTTCTTACTTCAGGTGAATAAAGACCGTTTTATTATTATTATTATTAAAACGCCTCAAGTATGGTCAGTGCTTACGAAGACTATTTGGAGAACAACCTAGGCGAAGAATTAGTGCAGTTCGCTGAACTGCTAAAATAGATGTGGCTACTGTTATTGGCAACAAGAAACAAGAGTACCTGGAACAGCAGTTCTATAAACTTTTATCAAATAATTCCATGATCACTAATTGCAGTGGCAAACGTTCTTTTTCAACGTCACGTTGGAACACGATGGGCTAAGAACGTCCTAATCATATCACTTTGATCAATATAGAATATGATTGGCCCAAAGAAGTCGATTTATGAAAGTGTCATCTCTGAATTTACCCATATTAAATCCAGAAAAGTTCATTTGTAACAGTTTTATTTTATTTAATACCCCCAACTTGAGAACCTATAGCAAACCAAGGACCTCTTAACAGAATTTGCTACAGGCCCCGCGCTGGCTTGCCTAGAGTGGGAATGAGACATATAGGACGGAAGTTTGAAGGATCACTGAGATCACCACCTTTGTGCAATGGTATAACTATTGATTTTTTTAGGCAGGAAGGGAATGTTCCGGTCTTGAAGGATGAGTTTATTACGAACGTTAGAGCATTTAGTGTGGTATTAGGAGTTGTTGAAATTACCATTTTACAGAATAATTGATATTGATAATATTGACGAAAAAGTTTTTTTCTCAGTCAATTGCTTGACAGACATGCACCAATTAAAACTTGTAGGATTACAAAAAAATATATCTATGGTTAACTGAGGTCATAGAGGAAATGCTTTCAATACAAACAAAACTTTGAAAACTATGAGAAATAATACAAATTGAGCAATCGAAAGAGAAAAAAAAGCGAATTTCGTTAATGAATATAACAATAAAATGAACTCCAAAAATATATGGAAATATTTTGATATAAAATGATGTTTTACTACAAAAGTCTCTTGATATACCAGAAGATATGAAACCACCAGAAACCTCGAGTCTGGTTGAGATACGTTGACGACACCTTCATGATATGGAAACATGGGAATACTGAACTAGACGCCTTCCTGAAACACATCAACAGCGTAAGACCTTCCATCACTCTCACAATGGAGAAGGAAGTCCACAACGAATTGCCATTCTCAGAAGTATTGGTGAAGAGGACCGACACTAATTGGGAAACATCTGTATACCGAAAATCTACTCCCACGGGACAGTATCTGAACCATGAATCAAACCACCATCAATCGACTAAAAGAGACATCATCAAGACTCCATTAGACAGAGCTTTTGGGCTCTGTAATATGAACGAAGGTCTCGAGACGAAAAAAGACATCATCAAAAATTATCTTCAACAGAATGGCAGCAAGAGCTTCGCAAGGAAGAGACGCCGTCACAATCAGTGCATTGCCGAACACAAGAAACACACATAGCGGCGAGAAACCAGCAAATCAGGAATAACAGAGCTGCTCTGCTGAGATCATACACAGGGACGAACACTGGTTCAGGAAGAGCCGCATACATGTTGCCCAACAATGTACTCAGCCAAGCTAGCGTAGAGATACGCAACATATGGAAACCCATAATCAAGCGAAAAATGGCCAACTCCCGCCAAACGGTCATCTCTCGCTAAGCCGGTGAAGCGGAAAGATGAGGTGAGTGAAAGTACTCGAATGACCCATAAATATTCATCTCTTGGAGGATTTAGTCCAGTCATCACCGGAAGACGATAATTATTTCTTTCATCTATTCTTTTTAATTTCCATTTGGTATTGGTTCTTTTAGGGATTTCAAATCAATTAGACAATAGAAGTGCGAAATAATGAAATTCATCATGAAATATTGTCAATCAGTTTCAAACAAAGCGAAGAGCTATTTGTAATTCACCAAGCAGTAACATTTGTTATTGACGGGAATATTTAGAAAGCCGCCTTGATTCCATATTCTTCCAGACTCTCGGAACTCCTGCGCTTATACACAAATAACCAACTCAACAGGCTTATGAAGATATCCACAAAATAGCAAAGTTACTTCCAAGAAAATAAAGTTCATGTGGGTTCCATATATTGCGTACTGGTTTTTTTGGCAATGAAAAAATCGACGAAATTGCACGGGAAACAATGAACGATAGTGTTGGAAAATTTCCTTGTGACTTGAAATTTTTCATGAAAGCTTAGATCCATAATTCTTGGTCATCTGGGTGGAAATTATGAGAAATCAGAGACCGGATATTGATGACGTGTCCACGCACTGGGCATACACCCACGAATACCTACTGAAGGGAGATGAAATGAAAAAGTGTGACAGGTGATGAACGCCGATGACAGTTAAACATTTCCACTTGAAGTGTCCCATGTTCGTGGACCAAATAACACAACAGAAGTCCATGCTGGAGATTAGCTTTTGCTAAAAACTACAATCTGAAAAATTGAACAGGCTTTATTCCCGATACAGAAATTATAAACAGAATATGACTATTGCTATTAGTAGCAGTTAATTTCCACTTTATGATTATAATGCAATGTAATATTGATATACTGTTGCTGATAATCCTTGTGGTTGAAGCAACAACAACAACACTGAAAGAAAAAGTGGGGTTTTTGTCCTGGTCGAGTATTTCCTATTTTCTGATATCAGCATAACTGGCGGCTTTTGCTAATAGCGAGCTTTTCCTTTCAAAAGGTAACTCTTACTTTTCCAAGTTTCTGATTTTGATGCAAAAAAAAACTAATTAATACAGTTTAATATGAATTTTCATCAAGTTTTATTCAATGATTTTGATGCAGTTTACTTTTGATTTGGCAGGATTTGCAGGTTTAGTCTTTTCTATTTTCTGCTATGAGCAGAGCTGATGATTTCTGCTGATAGCGAGCTTTTTCTTTCAAAAGATGACTGTTACTTTTCAAGTCCCTTATTTTGATGCAGTTTACTCTTTGATTTGGCAGGATGAGTCTTTTATATTTTATGATATCAGCAAAGCTTATGGCTTCTGCTAATAGTGAGTTTTTTTTCAACCGATAACTGTTACTTTTCCAAGTCTCTGATTTTGATGCAGTTTACTCTTTGATTTGGCAGGTTGAGTTTTTTCTATTTTCTGCTGCTAATAGCGAGCTTTTTCTTTCAAAAGATGACTGTTACTTTAAAAAAGTCGAGTTAGTTCATGCAACCGCTGGAGAAAATTCGTTTTTGTGTTGTCAAGGTCGAGGAAGGACAAGAGACTAGGCAGTTACGTAAGTCTTTAGGCGTTTTTTCAAGTATTCAATTGTTCTAAGCTTCTTCAGTAAGCAATCAGGTTGACAAGATATCAAAACTTTTTGTGTGTTGGTGAGTACATACAGTGTTCTAACTTACTTAATTTTTAACCATCCTGAATTTTGCATGGCTGAGAATATATGGTCATATTTCCGGATACCAAATGAGAAACGTACTATTCTGAATACGTTGTAGTCAAATAGTATCCGATTATCTCAAAGCAGGTCCATGAATACTGTCGCAATAAGAGATTTTTGACATGATTAGTGACTCGCATAGTCTGAGTTTCAAGTTTGCGTTGAGCAAATTACGATTTGTAAACAGCTGCCTGAGGATCATATAAGAAGTTTGGTTCAGATAGCTGACATGTTTAGCTATAATGCAAAGCCCCAAGGATAGATCCTTGTGGCACCTCCTTTGATACCGGTTGAGCATCCGATGAAACTTCATCTATAACAAATATTTGATCGTACTTCAAGATAGTTTCCTAAGAGGAAAACCAAACTAGACAAATTCGTAGCACAATATCTCGTGATCAAGAGTGTCAAAAGCCTTACTTTAATACAAGTCAAACTCTCCTCATCTACAGCTTCAAGAAAATCTTCTGTGATTGACAGAAGAGCCGTGGTGGTACTACGCTGAGAACTGAATGACGAAAGAGTTTATCTAACAAGGTGTCTGGACTAAGACAAAGAAAAACTGTGGCGGCTTCCTTTTTCGACTCAATTCATTTGTTTTTTCCGAACAGAAACGACTGATATTCGAAAAATATTTCTATAACTCTGAAAATTTCACGTACTTCAATAGTTAAATAAGGATACTAAAAAATGTGCAGTTACTAATTTTATTTAATGTTTCAAGACATTACTCATAATTACGTATCTTTATCCAATTACAGTTAATCTTGCGATTAGGCTTATATATCGGTTTATAACATCTCTAGCTGCGATTGAATGTTGGTTCAATAAGCGGCTTAGCGTTGGAGGAAAAAATTAAATATATCGGAAATGCGAATTCGTAATGGAGATTTACTTGTAACACACAATAAACAAATAAATTTCAATCTGGATTTGAATAGTTCAACTGCTTGGTATAGTCAGAGTTGATACCATGTATAATGGTTATCAACATTGTCAGTATATTTATACACAAGTACTACGGGAAGATCAGTAAGATACTGTAAGAGCTATGCCTGTGAAAGTGTAGTTAGAAATGTATTCAGGTAAATTTCGAGCAAAAACGAAAATATTATCTAATTAAGATACTTGAAAACCCTGTATACAAGATGAGCTGAACAAGAACTTTGATATGTCCGTTGCCAACCAAAAAGATAACAGAAATCAGCGAAATATCATCAGTCATATCAAGAAAAGCAACATCGATACAGTTATAAAAAAAACTCAAATGGAGGTGAAGCTATGAAAATTGAAATTTTCTGATTACAAACTAGTGAGATGATTTTCTTTACGACACTACCTGTCTAATTGTGTGGCATTGATGTGGATGAAAATTAGAAACTAAAAACTTGAAAATTAATTAAGTAACAATGGTTTTCATGTGAAACGGTTTCCTTGAAACAAAAAAAATAAAAATGATGAAGATTATGTACTAAAAACTGAATAATGATTTGGAGGGTCCTAGGTAGTAGTCATTACACCACTCTGGCTACTTCGTTCCACATGAAAATATTTATTCACTTATTTTTATATTTTTCAGACTGTAGAAAGTGCAAAATTCCAAACATATATTCATTTGTTCGACAGTTTTCAAGTAATCACTTCTTGTACAGGTTCACTTCTTGTACTGCATTAATGTTTTGGGTGAATTGGTTAGAACATGACTGAAACAGTTGATAGTTCCAGTTGACACGTCAAGAAGAGTACTTCCACCATGTCATTGAAGATGACTGCTGCATCTGCTGTCGAAAAGTTTGAAGATCATAACCAGAAAAGACCACGGCAAAACCCGGAAACTATCCAAAATCTTGACGCCAGCCGTGAATGCCTATAAAAGACTGTTGATTATTATTGCTTCTGTCAAAAACGGCATTGAAACAGTAACGTCAGATTACGCCCGATTAGTGAGGAAAATATTTTGTAAAGCGGTAGGAATTAATGATTTATCTTGGAAGAAGTAAGTGTGTAAGATGAAATTGAACTTGTGCTCTCTTGCTTCGGCAAGAGAAGCTATCAAAGAATTTCATAACAGGCATCCTGATAAAACTTCCAATGAGCAGCAGTACGGTGAACCGTATGAATTATGTTCTCAATGAAACAGGAAACATGTTGTGTTTCGAGGCATATGCTTAAAAACAGAAACAATCCATATCTTGAGAATAGAAATGGTGTGCGAATATCGCAATACTGTCGTAATAATCCTCATTTAAGCTTACGAACGGCTAGTTTGAACTTAAATATCCCTAGAGAAATATCAGGACATGCCTTGTGAAAAATGAAATCAAATCATTTGAGGAGAATGTTTGAATGGTCGTATAAACTTCTTCGAAACAGTTTCGTTTAGTGATGAAGCTACCTTCATCACATATGAAATAGTCTCGTCCCAAAATTCAAGCTACTGGTCTGCGAATAATCTTATTTGGGTTATAAACGCAAAATGGCAATATTCCCATAAAATAAATATGTGGTGTGTAATAATCCATAATAAGATTATCGGTCCATTTTTCTTCGAAAGAAATCGGAATTTAGAATTTTTGATGCAATACATAACTTACCAGTGCAGAATCACCTGAATTTGAAGTTTCCATTAGAAGGGTCTCCTGTACATAATTCATGTACATAATTATAATTACAATACATAGTTATGGAAATCGATATCGAAATAGTCCTTACATAACCGCTAAGAATACCGGACCTGACATCGCTAGATTTTTTTCAGACCACAGTCAGTAGAAAAACTACTCATCAGAATATCTGCAGCTTGTGCAGAAATTACAATTGAACAATTGAAGAAAGTTATATTGAATATTAGAGAAAGGTATGACAAGTGCATTGTAATGAAAGGTGGATTAGTTGAAACAACAAAAATTTGATGTCCGTTCATTACTGGTATTGTCTACAACAATTTGTTGAATATTGATTTTCAATTGTTCAATTTGTTCAATGAGTAATTGATCGGAATGAATAAATTCATTCGTTTATTTAATTTGCCACGATTACTCGATGTTTATTTTACTTTTCACTTCATCAAATACTTAAATTAATTGATAATAAAAATGTTTTTGATTCGACAAAAGAATTATTATTATTGAATATTTTTTTATGAAATTTGGTATACCATCATTCGAGAGGGTGCCCAGTCCAATGGCGATTTTAAATTTCTCCTAACCTATGAAAATATTTGGTTTTTGTTAAAAAAAATTATATTCGATCCCAAAGTACAGTTTTTTGAGTTCTACAATTCAAAATAGTTCTTCAAAATCGGAGAAAAGATGCAAAGTTTAGGAAGGTGTCCCGCTCCACTGATGGAAACAAAATTTAGACAGCAGCGCCTTCACGGATGTATTCGAAAGTTTTCAGAAATAGATGAGAAGTTCTTGCTAACCAATCAAAATATTTATTGCTGTTGTCTGAAATGAAATACAGCGAATTCTCGATATTAACAGTGATAGCTGTCAAGATTTCACTTGTTACTTGATTGTCAAGTTGGCGGGAATTCGGTCAAAATGTTGAAGAAAACCAATTTCTAAATTGTTGACGTTTGGAAACTTTATTGTTTCATCTTCAGGACTCTGAAGTATAAGAACAAGACATATATATTAAAATGGAAATTTACAAAGCAGTTCTGTTAGAAACAAAATAAATTATGTAATATAACAATCGTTAAAAAATTATATACGTTTTGAACACTTTACAAAAAAACAACGTTGATGAGTACTTACATTTAGGGCGGCTTTCCGAGTTGAAGGGTGAAGTGAATAATTTCAACATAAAATATAAATACGTACACAGGTTCCTGAAAGACGTTGACACAGGATTAACAATCTGAACTGTCTGTAAATCGTTCTTTATAATTCAAAAAAAGACTCCTGAATGAAATGATTGAAATAACAAAACATGGAACAAAATGCGTTAACAAAAGGTCGGATATTGAAAACTTACACACCTCATATTTCAATCTAATAGAAAAAATCAAACAATAACTAACTTTGGAATCATTAAGCGACTGCTTTTTCGAAATATAATTCTCATTTCTTTCATGGGTTTTTTGAATTATAAAGAACGATTTACAGACAGTTCAGATTGTTAATCCCTTCGTGCCTGTGTCAACGGCTTTCAGGAACCTGTGTACGTATTTATATTTTATGTCGAAATTATTCACTTCACCCTTCAACTCGGAAAGCTGCCCTAAATGTAAGTACTCATCAACGTTGTTTTTGTGTGAAGTGTTCGAAACGTTTATTATTTTTCAACGATTGTTATATCACATAATTTATTTTGTTTCTAACAAAACTGCTTTGTAGATTTCAATTTTAATATGTATGTCTTGTTCTTATACTTCAGAGTCCTGAAGATGAAACAATAAAGTTTCGAAACGTCGACAATTTAGAAATTGGTTTTCTTCAACATTTTGACCGAATTCCCGCCAACTTCACAATCAAAATCATATTTAACGGTTGCCATCCTATTCAAATATACTCTTTGTTACGTAATATCTACATATTCGAACAAAAAAATCGAAATCGAATCCAAACCGGTTATTCAAAATCAAAACAGTAGTTTCATGGGTCTCTTCAATCATGGAAATGTGAAGAAATCACAGGGGGGCAAGTCTGGTGAATACGGGGGCTGAAGCATGATTGCGGCGTTGTTTTTGGCAAAAAAACTAACAAGCAATGCAGAGTGAGCAGGTGCATTATTGTGATGTAACAGTCATGAATCCTTTCTCCACAATACCAGACATTTTCTTCGTATTGCTTCTCGCAAATGGTACAACACTTCAAGATAATACTTCTTATTGTGTATTGTGTACCGTACGACCATGTGGCAAGAACTCCTGATGCACGACGCCACGGTAATCGAAGAAAACAGTGAGTCAAACCTTGACATTTGATGAAACTTGGCGTCCTTTTTTTGGTTTTGGCTTCCCTGGGCTTTTCAATTGGGACGATTAGATTTTGGTTTCGATATCATACCATATACCCATGATTCATAAGTATATGATATGTCATTTGAAAGTTAATTTTTTTTACAAAGAAAATAATTTTTAGCATTTTTTGTTAATAATGCCACTTCACCATTATGACCTGCAAGGGAATGTAGTCAGTCAGCTAATGAAACCTTGATGACTAACCATAAAGAAAAACGTTCAATATTTTTTAAGGACAAAACACAAGCACTACAGAAAAATCCCTAAGGCACTCTCAGAGCGGTGCCTGTGTGAAAGTAGCGATTCACATTGGATTTGAATCGCCGAAGATTCAATCTATTTGGAAAAATGTTCTCAGGAAGTTTATTCCACATGAACGCAGTTCTCCAGATCAAAGAACTCTCAAACAGTGAAGTTCGAGGTGTACTGAGTTGAACTCAAAACGATGAGCAGTCACAGTTCGTCGCGTATTTCTGATATGTACCGCTTTTGGTGGAATCAAATGTGCCAAGTCACTTGAACACCCCCCGTGAAAGTATCTATAGAAGAGAGACAAATCTCCAACCTTTCTTCGATGCTCCAGGCCATCAAGTGTGCACGTGATGTTCGCGTCTCCAATCAGGCAGATGGCTCTTTTCTAGATGGAATCCAGCAACTTCAGGGTATGTTTGGGGATAGAGCTCCATACATGAGAACAATACTCCAAAGAAGGTCTGATCTGAGCTTTATAGAGCATCAACAAACTTATCGAAGCAGAAAGCGGAATTGTCTGACCTGACGTTATTATATCCAGTTCGGAGACATTAATCTTCTTGGAGAAAACCGATGCCCGGTTTTTTTTGGTAATGATTTGAACCTGTCTACTGTCAGTTCGAAATCACTTCTAGATCCTCATTACGATTTGCAACCTCATTTCCAATAAGTCGTTGATGTACAATGAAAAGAGGGTTGGAGATAAATGGATCCCTGGAGAACACCAGCATGGATGGGGAAAGTATTCAAGAGATATCCATCGAAGGCCACTTGTAGGGAACGCTCTTTCAGGAAACTGAAGAGCCATTCACAGAAATGATCCGACAAGTCATAGCATCAAAGTTTGACCAGCAAACCCTCATGCTCGATTGCGTTTTTCTAAATATGGGTTACATATGATAAAAGATCGCCTGTTGATCTTTGTTTCCGAAAGCCATATTGGTGATCGCTCAAGATGTTGAAACCTTCCGAATATTTGAAGATATGGTGGTTTACGACTTTCTCCATGATTTTCGATATCACTGATGGCAAAGCGACTGGTCTATAGTTATTTGAAAGACTTTTCTGGGCTTTTTTGGGAATGGGTTGAACGCGAGCCATTTTCCAACAATCTACCTGCACCCTTGAATGTAGAATTGGTAAATTTTCGTTATCTGGACACCCGGCGATTTTGAAAAAATTTTTGACTGTACTTACGTATTTTGATGCGTAGATTACGAATCCGATGTGTTTTTAAATAGTTTATTTAGTGAAAAGGAAGGCTGAAAAGTTGCCCTTTTCTGAACTTTGAAGGGCAGTAACTTTTTAAATAAGGGAGAGCGCCGCTTTTTTCTTTCGGATTCGTAATCTACGCATCAAAATACGTAAGTACAGTCAAACATTTTTTCGAAATCGCCGGGTGTCCGCATAACGAAAATTTACCGTAGAATTTTGGGAAATTGAAGGAAATCGCACATATTTTTATTGTAATGAAACTTAGTTGTATATAATGTATACAAGCCTCTCTGGGCTGTACCCCTGATGGCCTCTGCTGAGGTTTTTCATTTAGGTTGTCTCGTCCGTAGTGTTAGGCTGTGAAAAGAAGGGCAGTTTTATAATCACCATCACTGTTCTTTTAGAAAGAAAGTCGATATTCTACTACCCCTCATAAAAAAATTTATTATTATTGTAATCAATTTTTAATCGAAAATTCGAAATTTAATTTCAGATGTCACTTTTTCCACGCCCCCTATTCCGTTTGCGACATGTCAACTGTGATTTTCCTAGTTTGAATGAAAGCCAATTATTACACCGCTAATCATAGTTTTGCTGATAGCGCTTGCCAAATTGCAAAAACGTTGCGTATGCGTAGAATCGCGATACGACAAAATATTGGCGAGGAGAGAGTATAAAGAGTAAAGATTGTTTAGTAAACGGAATACAAAGCCTAGAACAACGGCTGACGTTGTGCGCGCTTTCGAGAATTGTTCGCGATTTTTCGGGTAGTTTTGACAAGTGTAACCATCGTTATGGCCCTGCAATATCCACCACCCTTCCAGCTGCATCAAAAGTTCGAAAAATTGTCTTTTCAGTATGATGTAAGTATTTTTTTTATTTTCAAAGTTACAAACCAAGTTGCATTTCCCAAATATATGTAATGTAAATGATTTTCCAAAATTATTGAGCGACAACTGTCACATAAACGACAAAACTCAAAATTCGAAACTTGTCCCAGCCGAGAGTTAACGGGGTCTTACCGTTTCACGTGAGACTCCTAGCATGAACAGTCTAGAATAATATTCGATGGTATACTCTCGATGAATTTTCATAAAATACTTCAGAGGCAGCCGAAAACTTATTCATAAACGATGAGGATTTTCCTTTTCCTCGAAAATATATCGGTGTTTTGGTAACAACAGCAAAAGGCCCTTACTGAATTCTCAGAAACCACTTTACTTCTACGGCTCCATAAGGATATCACAACCTTTTGAACTTCTCGAACCTTTTTCCTTCTAAAATTAAGTGAAGTCACCAAATGCAGTCCAGCTTTATAACGGTACCATAATAGTTCCCAACCACCATCTTTGGTACTTTTGGTACTTTGTTATTAAAAATATGTAGCCTTATGATCTTTTTTATGTTTATTTTATTTGTTTTCCCTTCGACAGAAAATGTAAAAGAGTAGTCAATCAGAAATAAAATAAAATGAAGTACATAAAAAACAAAAAAATACCACAAAAAATGAGTTGTTACAATGAAAGTACACGAAAATACATTCAACAAGAATTAATTTATATAAAAACTTTCCTTCAAAATACTCATCTAGTGAGTTAAACCAATTTTCCAATAGAAAGTCATTTAAAGTTTTTCTTTAAAGCAAAATAGAGCTTTTGTTGCTTTAACATTTTCAGGAAGATGGTTATATATCCTAGGTCCAATACAATTAGGAGAATTTGATGTAATATTGAGTCTCGCATAATAATATGGAACGTGAAGATCATTATTTTGCCTTGTATCAGTGTATGAATATTGGAACTTTTATATAATTTGTCAATATTATTAAATATAATTCAAAAATATGTAAACTTGCAAGAGGTAAAATTTTATAACATGAATGATGAGATATCCATCGAAGGCCACTTGTAGGGAACGCTCTTTCAGGAAACTGAAGAGCCATTCACAGAAATGATCCGACAAGTCATAGCATCAAAGTTTGACCAGCAAACCCTCATGCCCGATTGCGTTTTTCTAAATATGGGTTACATATGATAAAAGATCGCCTGTTGATCTTTGTTTCCGAAAGCCATATTGGTGATCGCTCAAGATGTTGAAACCTTCCGAATATTTGAAGATATGGTGGTTTACGACTTTCTCCATGATTTTCGATATCACTGATGGCAAAGCGACTGGTCTATAGTTATTTGAAAGACTTTTCTGGGCTTTTTTGGGAATGGGTTGAACGCGAGCCATTTTCCAACAATCTACCTGCACCCTTGAATGTAGAATTGGTAAATTTTCGTTATCTGGACACCCGGCGATTTTGAAAAAATTTTTGACTGTACTTACGTATTTTGATGCGTAGATTACGAATCCGAAAGAAAAAAGCGGCGCTCTCCATTATTTAAAAAGTTAGGGCCCTTTCAAAGTTCAGAAAAGGGCAACTTTTCAGCCTTCTTTTTCACTAAATAAACTATTTAAAAACACAAAGCTAATGAAATCATCCAATGCCCCATGCCCCATGCCCAATGCCCCATCAACGTAGAGTATGAAGAGGATAGGACCTAAAATTGACCCCTGCGGCATTTCCATTTCGAGTTTCAGTTTTTCAGAATTTTTGTTAGCAACCCATCATCATATTTATTTTTCACACGCACACACTGAGTTATATTTTATTAAAAACTTGATATCCATTGAAGTGCAATATCCTTGACTCCATATGACTACAATTTCAGTAGTAATTTGTCATGATTGACACAAACGAGAGCCCTAATGTAGTCGCAAAAGACCCCAATAGGGCTCTCGCCTGCCTTTTACAATTTTTTTACTAAAAATCACGTCGTTTAAAATTGGATGAACCTCCTCTAAGACTCTACTTTCAATATTTAGTGTAAAATTAACATTTTTTTTCTGTTTACCTCACAGTTGGTTTTTTTTTCGAATAGTAATAATTTTTTCTCGACTGAATTATTAGTTCTTTTTTTTTGTTATGAATAGGTATAGGGTTAGCATAGCTCTTCAGTAGGATTGAAAAGTCTTTTAATTTTACACTAGATATTTCCACTTTCTCGGTAACGCAATTCTAAAGTATTGAATTCGTTATGGAAAATAATTTTATTTTTTGAATTACTCATTCCATTGAATTACTCATCCGAGTTTCTGGAAATCGACTTAACCCTCGAAACCGTTTGGAAAAAGCAGTATTATATTTGTTTACATACTGATTTAAATCAGAGGTGTATTCATCTATGAAAATCAATGGGTAACAGACTGATTCAATAGTATGTTCACAATGATTTGTTGATGGTTGAAGCTAGCAAAATTCACAAAAAACGAACGATATCCGTAAAATCAAACCAAATGAAATTGAAGGCAAAAATTGCAAATTATTTCAGGAGGGTATGGACAGATTTGATGGAATATTTCAGATATTGATCATACATTTTTCAAAATTATTGTAAATGTTTAGCAATTATTCAAAGGCCAGTCTATGTTTTTTTCATTCTTTGAACGTATAAGAAATAAGGCAAATTACAGACAGACGATTCTAAGCCATATTCAAGATAGATGTGGTCAAAATTTGGAAAAGTACATTCCATTCTTCAAAATTTTCATTCTTAGACTTCAAAATCATCAAAGTCATGAATGTTAATAATAAACATCTGGCTTGTAGAACATCTATCAGTACGGGTGATCTATGAAAATGAAAAATGAGCTGTATGCACATCCCTACTTTCCTGTTTGTTACAGTTTCACGCGACTACTCAACCGATCATCACGAAATTTTGTACACATGTTCTTGGAGGTATTGGAAGTAACATAGGATACTTTTTATTAAAAAGAAATATGTGAGATAAAAAAATGTTTGTCAAAAAAATCCCAGCATATTTTAAATTTTCGAAACCTCATCGTATGTAATAATTTTTAAAAATTGATAATCCCAGCCAAACATTAAAATATAGTTCTCATATTGATTCATTTCTATTGTACTGACACTTATACAATGGCGTGAATGCAAGCGAAGCCGCGGGTAAAAGCTAGTTTGTACATATTGTGTTTGAACGCATATTTAAAGCATATTTATCCATCATTAACTGCTTCTAGAGATAAAGCATAGCATTGGTTTCGGAGATATAGCATAATCAAAACACAGTATTTACTACTTTCTTTATTTTCCTCTTGCATTTTCGACAAGTTATTGAAAATGAAATCGCCACATAATCAGAAGAATATTGATAAAAAAGATATCTGAGTAAGTCTGACGCTTCGCGAAAGTGCATCAAAGGAACGACTCAGCGAAAGGGAACTGACGTCACCAGATATGAGAAATGCAGAGCCGGCTAGGAATCGCCTTCAGTTCCAAACGTTGCTATGCAAGCGGTCTGAAAGTTTAATAATTACTTGATTTTTTTTATTTGTCTGCCTTTGTTGTAGAAGTGTCGAAGATAAAAAGTCCCCTTGAAGTATTGTGTAGTCTCTTGGTGTGCCTGTACAACCCAATAAGCAGCAAACAAATTGTTTTGAACTGTTACCAAAAATAAAAAAGTTGAAAAGCCTTGCGCGAAGAAAGGAACTTGTTTTCGTTGCGAGGATAATTTCAATGCAAAAATATCCCATTTATTTCAACGTAATGATAAAATATGTGATGGAATTGGCCGAAACTTGATGAAAATTCATAACGTATCCAAAGAACACTGCATTGTGAGATTTTCACTCAACAATTTCACAAAAACGCAACAAGTGTTTCGCTATCACAATACTTCTTCAGGCGTATCTGTACTGCGTGTCTATAGATTGGAATGAATGAGCTATTGTATATTTCGTAAAATTGTTCAGTGAAAATCTCACAATAAGGTGTTTCTTGAATATATAATAATGAAATAATGCATTTATGTCTATTAATGCGCAGGTTGGAAAAAAACTTCATTCATTACCTGAACATACCAAAACACTCAAATATATCGCTCCACTTATTTTTCATTATTGCAAAGAAATTGAACTGGACTGACTTCACTTCGTAACCGTTTTCAATCATCAGATTTGATGAACAAACTTTCCTGCACTGAATACATCTTCATTCACACCTTACGATAATTGCATATACCTTATGACGTCATATTAGCTTTTCACAAACGCCCAATTTCAAGGTCGCATGTCATGATAAAGGTGAATGATATCGATTTGAAATTTTTGCCTTTGTATTTTGGATGACAAGCAATTCCAAGATATATTGAAAACTACACAAAATCACATGGTACTGAACAAACCTACTGCCTGAACACAAACTTTGTTTTGGCGTGTGGAAGTCGATATGTCATTCCAAAAATCGTTATATTTTGGTATGAATTTACAATACGAGTCGATGAGGGACCATCCTAACACATGGGCTGAAGAGTCCAGGGCCTAAGAAAGAAAACAAGTTTTTTTTTATTCAAAATTGGCTTTATTCTTCAACATAAACTCCATCAAAAGCCACAGAATTATTCCAGCGCCGCTCTAACATTTCAATACCACCTTTGTAAAACGATATAACTTTTGCTTCAAAATAAGCCTAAGTTTCAGTAATTCAATTCAATTCAATTATTTATTTTCCAATCGACAATTTACATTGTATAGGAATAGTCAGAATATACTTATGTCTAATCACTTATAGCAACATACAAACATGTCTAATCAGATAAAACTTATAGCAACATACAAACATTAAAGATATAGGTAAAAGTTAAAGTATCATACAAATATTTACAGATACAAACATTCTTCAATACTATACAGACATTTCCCAGTTAAATAGTCCCGCAGAGGTTTTTTGAAAGTATTAAAAAAATGTATATTTCTTATTTCAACTGGTAACTTATTAAAAATTCTGGGTGCCATAGACTGGGGTGATTTCAAAGATACATTGAGTCTATTAAATGGTACGGGTAAATCATTTTTTGGCGAGTTTCGAAGTGTTGTTTGGTTTTAGATTGGAGTAAGGTATCTCTCTGCTGAAAAGACCATATTCATAGTTCGAAAATCAAAATAGACACCAGTGTTAAAATCTTATATTTTTGAAAAAATTGCTTACAGCTAGTTAGACTTGATGTGTTGACAAGAGAACGTAAGACTCGTTTCTGTGCCAAAAAACATCTTTGGAGCAAGGGGATACACCCCAGAAACAGATACCATACCGCAATCGACTATCGATTTGGGCGTAATATAAAGAAATGAGTTGATTCATATGCAGAGTGCAACAGACTGTTGGTTGACACTGGAAGACACAGCATTCTGGAAATAACCTCTGACTTTATACCTCCAACTGTCAAATACGAACTGCCTCATAAAGTACTGTTCCCGAGTAGAGCAGGGTGGATCCTCCGGGAGAAGGAAATATTAAGAGCGGATAGTTGTTGATTCACAGATGGATCAAAAACACTTTCCGGTTCTGGTGAAGGTGTAATTGAAGAAGTCTTTCAAGAGAAGCATATTCAAATATTTTTATGAAACTAGAGGGGACTGTAACTGGCCTGTAGTTGCTTAGTGAAAGTTTATCTTTTTTCTTAAATATTGGCGTAATTTTACCAATTTTCAACATGTTCGGAAATCGACCAATAGAAAAAGATAGATTTACCAAGAACAGCACTGGTTTTCATAAAACATGCAAAGTTTTATTCAAGGATATCCTTATCGGCGAACATTTTTTTGAGAGATGCCAATAGCTAGTAGTCGCTGGGAGCCAAATCTGGCGAACACGGTGGATGTGGGAGCAATTCGAAGCTCAATTCATGTAGTTTTACCATTGTTTTGATTGACTTGTGACGATTGTGTTGTCTTGATGAAACAAAATGTTTTCTTTGCCATATGCGACCGTTTCTTCGCAATTTCGGCCTTCAAACGCTCCAATACCGCTATAAAATATTCACTGTTGATGATATTTCCCTTCTCAAGATGGTCGATGAATATTACACCACGCACATCCAAAAATAACGAGTCCATAACCTTTCCAGCCGATTATTGTGCTTTCGGGCGCTTTGGACGAGGTGCACCGGTTGCTCTCCACTTACGCAATTTCACATTTCGATCATTCAAAACGATTTTGTGTTTTTTATGTTGTCTGGTGTTACTGCCTCATTTTTGGACATCCGCTGCGTTCTGCATCATCGGTGTCTCTACGACCACGTTTGAAGTCAGCAAAGTCAACATATTGTATTTAAAAAAATTATTTGAACAATACAATCAAACCCAATAGAATGAATGCAACGATGCGACGAAGCACTCCACCCTAAATCTGAGTCCGCATCTGCTTCGAAACAGTAAAGAGTATTTGTAGCAGTTTATGGTCATCCGACCAATTTCATTGCAGAGGTATTCGCGAATCATCATTTATATCCGCTGAATCTTGGACTGAAATATTCTTCAGTGAAAATCTCACAATGAAGTGTTATTTGAAAACGCAGCACATTGGTGCATGCAGCACCAATTTGAAGCAGTTTACTTCTATAACTTCCCTCAACGGTGAGGTCATTTCATTTGGAACGGAGGTGAATTATCTTGGCATTGTCCTTGATGAAAAACTCACCTGGAACACTTACTTGGAAAAAGTTTTACACAAAGTCAGACTGTCCCTATGGACATGTCGAAGGATTTGTGTCAAAACTTGGGGTTTAGGTCCCAAACAAATTCATTGGATTTATGTGATGATTGACAGACCAATGATCACTTATAGTGTAATTGACTCGTGGTCGAAGGCTTTACACTAAACGGCTCAAGCGAAGCTCTCTGGCTCACAGAGACAGGCTTGTCTGGCCATCAGTGGTGCCATCAGTACCAGACCGTCAGCGGCCATAGAGATTCTTCTAGATCTACCTCCTCTCCATATTTTTCTGGAGAGAGAGGGTATATAGACTGCAAATTGCCAGTTGCACAATCAATTCCAATGCAGAGTGCAACAGACTGTTGGTTGACACTGGAAGACACAGCATTCTGGAAATGACTTCTGACTTTATGCCTCCAACTGTCAAATACGAACTGCCTTATAAAATACTGTTCCCGAGTGGAGGAGACTGGATCCTCCGGGAGAAGGAAATATTAAGAGCGGATAGTTGTTGATTCACAGATGGATCAAAAACACTTTCCGGTTCTGGTGAAGGTGTCTTCAGTCGCAGACTCAGGACAGAGATATCAACCTGCCTAGAAACCTATGCGACTGTATTTCAATCGGAAATTTACGCTGTTGAATTGTGTGCGAAAGAATTTGAAGAAGCCAACTTCATACACAAGTCAATAAAAATATTCTCGGGCAGTCAAGCGGCGTTGGAACCTGTTGAATCCTGCCGAGCAACGTCTAAATTGGTAGCAAATTGCCAAAAACGACTATCCTCGATAGAAATACTTTACAGATTGTCTATGGTCTGAATTCCTGGCCATATTGACCTGGAAACAAAGCTTGATACCAAACAGTTGTTGCACTACAGTAGGGATGAACTACGATGTCTAACAGGCTTTCTCATAGGTCACTGTCATTTGAGTCGGAAGACAGTGTGTGTCACCTCTGTTTGGGAAATGATGAAACAACGGAGCACATACTTTGTGCCTGCCCCGCTGGGGACCAAATCAGGTTTTTTAAGTTCGACAGATCCGTACACTCACCATCTAACCTGAAAGACCACTCACCATACAAACTAATCGGCTCCGTTAAGAAGCGGTGGAGGGTCGAATAGTCCTACTCACTTTGGACCTAACCTTGGATCTAACCTCTGAAACGCCTGGTGATGAGCAACTGATACATATCAATACACAATTTTATTTATCTGGTCGCAACACGACAAAAATCGCGTGCATAAAATATGCCTTAGATCAATTAGTATGCATGTAGTCAATTAGGATGCCACCTCTATAATATACCTAGTTATTAATTAATAATCTACAAATCGACACATCTACATTATATTTGTTGACATCAAAAATATACCTAGGTTTATGCGAAAGCGATCCCTGAATACATTTTCTACCATCATTTGATTTACGCATGTTCCGATTCATTAACTTTATCATTAATAATACGTTTCATAACTCGTCGCCAATTATTTTCATCATTGTCATTTTTGTTTTTTGTTATTATAGAATGAATATGAGGTTTTCAAGGTGAAGTGATAAGAAAAACATGCGACTGCCGCATGCAATTATGAGTGCTTCTGTTGCCCATTTGAAACTGATATTTTGTTCAAATATTTTCAATAGCATTAGTTGTAGTTTACTATGACGAAAACCATTTCTGAGACCATGAAAACACTGATGAATTTAACGTTTTTATCTACGTTATTTACTTCTAATTGAAGAAGGCGAAAAATATATCTTCACAATCGAGACTAATTTAATGAATTGCGGTTTTCCCTATTGCCATTAGTGCAAACAAAATAGAGTACATTAGCAAACTCTTCCGTCCAAAACATCAAATTATCAACAACCTTGTGAGAAATTTATTTAAAATTTTTCTAAGTGGTATACAATTTTATAAAAAATATTATAAAAAATAATTAAGTTAAGTTAAGTTGTAAAATCTGACTCCTAATTGGCCACTTCAGAAGGAAGTATAAAGAAAATTTGGTATTTATCTTATACAAAGGTCTTTCCAATGCTTTTAATGAGTGAGTAGGTATTAAGCAATCGTAGTTCTTACAGTCTCAAAAAAATCAAATGAGAGTGTTTTGGAATGGTCACTGAGCAAAAATAATATAAAAGTCACATTCACTTTCTAGTAACCTGATGAGTTACTTTGGATTTCCTATATAAAATTATATAAAATTAGAAAGAATGGATAAACAGTGTAATTCTGAGTGAGGTCTCACTTCAAGAATCACTCAAAGTCAAGTATCACTTGAGAGTAACTCAGAGTAGAGTATCACTCCAGATTACCTCAGAGTAATTCAGGGTACAGTATCACTTCAGAGTAAAGTATTACTTCAAAGTAAATCATTATAACTGTCACTTCAGGGTAAAGTATTACTTCAAAGTAAAGTATTAATTCAGGGTAAACTGGTAAACTTTCACTTTAAAGTAACTCAGAGTAGAGTATCACTTCAGAGTAACTCAGAGTAAATAATCAAGAAAATTTGATATTTTTCTTACAAAAAGGTTTTTGAAGGCTTCTATCGAGTCAGTACTGAGTAAGCCTATTCCTTATAGTATTAAAAAAATAGAAGTTGTTTGAATGGCGACTCTGCAAAAAGAAAATAAAAGTCACCTTCACTTTCTACTAACTTGATGAGTTACTTTGTATTGCCTGTATGAAATTAGAAAGAACGGATGAACGGAGTAACTCAGAGTGAGTTATCACTTCAAAGAATCACTCAAGTATTACCTGAGAGTAACTCAAAGTAATTCAGAGTAAACTATCACTTCAAAGTAACTCGGAGTAGAGTATCACTTCAGAGAAACTCAGAGTAAAGTATCACTTCAGAGTAAGTATTATTTCACAGTAAAGTATAACTTCAGAATAACGTGTTACTTCAGAGTAACACAGACTGGAGTATCAAGAAAATTGGATGTTTCTCTGACAGAAAAGTCTTTGAAGGCTTCTATCGAGTCAGTACTAAGTAAGCCTATTCCTAAAGGTTTAAAAAAATCAAATAGAAGTTGTTTGAATGGCTACTTTGCAAAAACAATATATTTTTGCCTATTGCCTATATAATACTGAAAATAACGACTTGTAAACAAATTTGTTTTGATAAAAACATACCAACAATTGGTTATCACGAGACGAGATTGTGCAACTTTTGATTTCTGTTTTCGACAAAAAAAAAGGTATTATAACTGTTGTTTTTGCTGTTTTTGAATGATGCAATTATGATTGAAATCGAGTTCTCATTTTTGTCAATTATAGTTGTTATTCGAGAATTTTTATTATCTGAATATTCCAAAAATTATTTCTGAATGTTCTGAATGCCGATATACGGGTTTTCAGGTATCTACCGGTCTGCCTGATGTAGACACTGTTGCACTCTCCGCATGTATTTTGTTGACTACATCGCTTCAAAATTATTTAGATATTTGTGCTTTCAAGGTGGAAACATATTTTTGGCGCAGTTGTCATTCCAAGTGTTTTTTCTTTTTCTGTTGTGAATACCTTTGCAACTATTTTGGAAATATTTTCAGCATACGATATTTTTTGACAAATTGAGTTACTGTTTTTCTTGTTATAATGTGATTTGAAAAAAGTATTATTTCTATTTTCATTCAGTCCATTGAACAAAGCTCCACTATCACGTCAACAATCTACATAATACACACTCCAAGTTTTCTTCGTGTTTGTAGGTCGATAAATTCTCTATCTCTATAATTTCTTCCTGCAGAATGCCATGAACTCCACAATATTGTCGAAAGCGCCAGGATACTAGGCACACTGTCGCCACAATTATTCTACACGTGTAATGTTATTTTATGTGCCCTCATTTCATTTACAGTCTCGAGCGCAATTATCCATAGATTATAGTGGAGGTGTTGTGAATGTCTGCAGCACTAATCTGTTCATAAAATATATTTTTGAAATCTGTTCTCCGTTGAGCAGTCATCGCCTTTCTACGAACGACAACCCTTGGAAGTCGAAATTTGTGCACGCTATGGATTAACGAGGACTTACATTTTAACGTGCGATTCTTAGCACAGGTTGCACGATATGCAGTTAAAATCAATCGCCCGGCCTCGCGGCTCGAACTGCCGTTTCACCTGACGGTTGGCTCACATCAACCCAACCGGCTACCGTCCCACCGTTCATGAAAAATTGATTTGTTGTTTTTGTCAAAAGCTGGTTGAATGAAATCAATGGATTTTTTGAATTATTTTGAATTTTATTGTGACAAACCGATTATTTTAAATTGTTTAATATAATACTTTCGGAAGGTGAAACACATAAAGATTGCATTGAAACAGGTATATTTTATGGAAAGATTACTATTTTGGAAATGAATGATTTTGGCTTTCTACTTCTTCATATTTACGAGTATACAAAATAAGTGGGAAACTGTGGAATCAAGGAAGGAAGCAATTAAGTTCAAAATTAGTTGTGTATACCATGCATAGATGTTGCTATCAGATACAAACTGGAAGAAAAACTTTCCTGAAACAACTACTCTCATCTGAACATCAAATTAGACGAAAGATAAAGTACTTTCGAAACAACAACAACACTCATATGAACAATTACACAAAAAACACTTTTTCCTATTGTACTCTGAACATTCATTATGAAATGGAATCAGATATTATTCATAGAAACGCTACACCGTATAATATATGAAAGATTTGCGATATAAAATTTCACTCAGATGAAACACTATCATCCTCAAATATTACTGGAGTTTTTTCCCAAAACCAAACCATTATTTTAACACCTCGACACGTGTTTCGATCACCAAGTGATCATCTTCAAGAGGAAGATCTAAACACGTGCGGAGGTATTACAATAACGGTTTGTTGTTGGGAAAAAACTCCAGTAATATCTATTACTACTCCAAAGGTTCCAAAGAGAGCATCAAAATTACTATCATCCGCAATGGCAGACTGAATCAGATAAGCATGTAAATGTCATCGTGACATAAGTAGATTCAACTTATCTGTGAGATGAAGTTGTAATGTTACGAATGAATTGAATGTTCAATCTTGTAATGTTATTAGAAACGGTGCTGATGAGAGAATATGACAAGTGTCTTATTCCGAAACTTCTAAGTCCACCATTGAGGATGACAGTGTTTCATGTTGAGTGAAGTTTTATATTGTAACTCTTTTATATATTATATGAGCCTTGCTAAGAATGATATCTACACATCTTTGTGCAAACTTTATTTTAAATTTTTTTTTTTTCTTTTGAAGTTTCCACATTTTTCATGAATATGGATCTGAAAAAAGTCAAAAAGCCGAAAACCTTCCATTCTAATGAAGTATACACTTTATAACATACATTAAACGTTTTTCTACCTCACTATAAGCTAATTGGTAATGTAATCATCGTCTCTGAGTATACAAATGTAAATGTAAATGGAACCCAAATAAATGAGAAGACTAAATAAATCACTAATCCCAGCATGTCAACAAAACGAGCAATTTAATTCAATCTTGGTTGGAAGGTATTCATTATGCAAGTTTGTTGAGTATGTTTCTAAATGATACCAACGAAACTAGTTCTGTATTATACAATGAGAAATCGAACAATGATATCCACAGTTTGTTGTGCGATTTGGAAAGGCAAATATAAAATAATTTATAGCGTTTTTGACAAGTTTTTTGACGAGTTAAAGCAGTTCGAAACAGATTTTTGCCAGATATAATTTTAATATTTATAGATGTACGCTGTCTGTTCCACAATACCGGGCGTTTTTTCTTATTGCTTCTCGAAAACGGCATATAACTTAATGATAATTATCCTTATCGACTGTACCATCATGTGACAAGAACTCCTCGATGCACTACGCGACGGTAATCGAAGGAAAAGGTGTGCAGAACCTTGACACTTGAACTTGGCGTGCTTTTTCTGGTCATGACTCTTCCATCGGAACGAGTAGACTTTGTTTTCGATAGCATAACCATATACCCATGATTCGTCACAAATCACAAATCTGGATTGCCATTGACGTCATTTAACAATACCTGAGCAATGCTCAGGCGACGGTTTTTTTGTCAAAATTCAACAATTTTGGAATTAACTTTGCTGCCACACGCTTCAGGTCCAGAAACTACGAAATAATTGCATGGCATGAGTCAACCAAAATGCCGTAATCCTCAGCAATTTCTCGTATATTGATTCGACGATTCTACACAATTTTCTTCACTTTCCCAACATTTTCGTTAGTTGTTGATGTATTGGGGCGTCAAGGGCGATTCACATCTTCTCGTCCTTCTGTGTAAAGCTTGTATCACTTATGAACCATTTTCTGACTAAGAGAACAATCACCGTATGCCACTGTCCACATTTTAAGTGTTTCTGAGTGTTTGATTCAATTTTTCAGACAAAATTTTGATGCAAATTCGTTGATACTTTTTTTCAATTTAACTTTTTTTGATATCAGAAAATTGCCGAACACGCAAAACACTTGTAACTTTTATGCCTCTCACCAACGAACTGAATATGCTCAATAGCTAAAACTGTGAACATATGTTCGAAACAAGTTTGTCAACATAAAAAAGTAAAACAGTCGCTAATCAACTGTACGTTGCCCATGAAATTTCACCATTCAGTCCACGTAAATGATTCACGGTTTAAATTCCTAAGGAAAGCATAAAACATGTTTAATTTTCTTCTGAACTTTTCTAAAACATTGATGAGCTGATTTTCAGTGTATAAAGCTCAAATTCCAGTAGCGTGAAATATCCAAAAAAGATTGGGAAATTGTATCTTTTCCATAGAGACATTTCAATGAAGAGTTCAACTCAGCCCTCTTGATTCCGCGATATAATAATAATAATGATAAGTTGGATATTGAGGGGTTCATCATGGCTTGCCAGGACGGTGTCTTCAACACCTTAGTCTACCGCAGTTGCATGATGGGTGTAGAGGTTCCTGACACAAGGTGCAGGGCCTGCCGCGAGGCGCCCGAGACCCTATTGCACTTGCTATCAGCATATCCAGCATATGCGGTCTCGGCCTATATCCATCGACATAACGCGGCCCTTAGAGTGCTATATTACCATCTACGGCACTATTACGGTATTGACCAGACACAGGTGTTGCCCTACGCTCCGAGGGATATTAAATCCGTTGTGGGGAACGAGAAGTGCCGAATTTATTGGAACTATTCGTTCTCCACCCTCAGGCCCATACAAGCTAATAAGAAAAGAGGAGGAAAAACGGATAAAATATCGAGATTTCCTCTTCGAACTCCGCAGACTCTATCCAGATCACTCTGTCAAGATGGTTGTTCTGATTATTGGAGTCCTTGGTGGAATGATGTCCTCCCTACTCTCGAATCTTAAAATCATAACGGAAAATAGAATTCCTGACCAAATTTGTTAAAGGAATTGGCAATTTCAACGCGGTGGAACGGGTGCTATAAGAATGGCATGAAGCCTCAAATAGGGACAGATTTCTGTAAATGACGCAACCCGTTTCCAAAATGAACAAAGCAATCACTGTTAAAATCTTTTGCTCAGCGAATTTGTGTCTGCATGAATCACATATACCTGATAGCCCGTTTCTGCAGTACTAATAGAGACAGAAGTGCTGATGAATTGCATACTCCCCAAAGCAGTATTCCATAACGTAGGTGACACTCAAAGAGGGAGTAATACACCGTTCTGGCAGTTTTGATTCCCAAATTTATTGAAGTTACTCTCACTGCATAACATCCAAAACAAATTTTACTTTCAAGTTGTTCGATATGCTCGATAAATTTGAGGTTGTTGTCAATGTGAATACCTGAAAATTTAGATTGAGTCTCGTTCTTGATCACTAAATTATCACCGAATGACAGGTCATCAAGAGCACATCTAAATGATAAAATGTTTGTTTTAGTGATATTGAAGGATTACACGAATCATCACAGCAACCCATTGTTTCGACATTCAACTGAATACACCTCAAAATATCGACCTTTATGGGTATTTGTTACCTTCCACAATCTGAAAAATATGAAAATTATAATGAAGAACTTTATACAAGTGTAGAAGGGCAAACTTTGTTTACCCCGATAAGTTACGGCGTAAAATCAAAGTATTTTTCACAAAGAAAAGTCTTCTATTTATTAGTAACTTGTCGTACCTATTTAACAATTTTGCCTACCAAAAAAATTGATAAAAAATAATACAATACTTAACGTTTCGGAGGCCAAAATCTGTCTCCGTCTTCAGAAATAGACAAAAAAATTCTAAGATATTGGCAGTTATTCCTTTTTGATCATTTATTTCTTCACTTCTTCGACATCTATCTCTGTGAAAAACAGATTTTAAACAGATTTTTTTTCAACTTATCGGGGTAAACTAAAAAGTTTGCCCTTCTACACTTGTATACAGTTTTCCATTATAATTTTTATATTTTTCAGATTCTGGAAGGTAACAAATACACAAAAAAGGTCGATAAAAAACTGATTCTCCTCCACAAAAAATTACTTTCGTTGAATACCTCAAAATACATTTTTGAGAACTATTTCAATTGAAGAACTGCTTCCTCGTGGAAATAACTTCTCAAGGCAATGTGACTCGCGGTCATCTTCATGGAAAGAAAACAAATAAGTTTTTACGTTGACTTCGTAACTCAAATTGTCTAATCAATATCAGAGTGAGACTATTTGAAAACAGTATTTCATGAAATATAAATTATTCAAATTAATGTACTGATATCACATCGTTTCAAAAATACTTTCCGATGTAATGGGGCTAATTGTTCATTGCTATTCAAGTCAAACAAACAATCGACGAACATTAGTATACTACACCCCTAATGTCATTACACAAAGATCATTTACTTACTTTGCGCCTAAACTCTACAACCGAATTCCTGAAAATATAAAATCTATCTCAAATATCAATCGCTTCAAAAAAACTAACAACATGAATGATTTTTTTATTGCTTCGCAACAACGGTGTAATAAGGTTGACCCAAACCTGGAACAATTTTACAGTAATAATATGAATGATTCTATCACATCATTTCTTGAATTGACATTGACATTGATCACCGAAAATGAATTGTTAACCTTCATGTCACAAATAAAAAGTAGATCAAAAGAAATAGATGATCTCGATAATTTTCTCTTAAATCTCTGTTGTCTACCTATAGTGCCCGTTATTTTACATATAATAAACTTTTGCTTGGAGAAGAAAGTATGTGGAAGCAGTCTATCGTGTTACCAATACTCAAAATTAAACGACCTAAGGAATTCAAAGACTTGCGTCCTATAAGTCTTCTTCCATTTCTTTCTAAAATTTTGGAAGAGGCTATTGCTTAATAGCACAATTCTGTGTTATACAATACACAATACTGTGTGTTGTGACGTCCAAATATGCTATTGTATAGCGAAAAGGGTGTCGCAATTTTGTAAACTTTCGAATGGAAATCTCACATTGAAGTGTGTCTTTTCAATATACAATATACAATAATGTGTACACAATACACAATTCTGTGTATTGTGACGCCCACAGATGCTATTGCATAGCGAAACAAGTGTCGCGGTTTTGTAAACTTTCAAGTGGAAATATCACATTGAAGTGTGTCTTTTCTATACACAATACTGTTTATACAATACACATTTCTGTGTACGCAATACACAATTTTGTGTATTGTGTCGCCAGAAGATGCTATTGTACAGCAAAACATGTGCCTTGGTTTTGTAAACTTTCAAGTGGAAATCTCATATTGAAGTGTCTTTTCAATACACAATAAACAATAATGTATACACAATACACATTCCTGTGTATTGTTACGCCTAAAGATGATATTGTATAGCGAAACAAGTGTCGCAATTTTGTAAATTATCAAATGGAAATCTCACATTGGAGTGTGTCTTTTCTATACATAATACTGGGTACACAATACACGATACACAATACACAATTCTGTGTATTATGACGCTCGAAGATGCTATTGTATAGCGAAACACGTGTCGTGGTTTTTTAAACTTTCAAGTGGAAATCTCACATTAAAGTGTGTCTTTTCTACACACAATACTGTGTATACAATACATAATTCTGTGTTATACAATATACAATACACAATAAACAATTCTATGTACGCAATACACATTTTTGTGTATTGTGACGCCCGAAGATGATATTGTACAGAAAAACACGTGCTTTGTTTTGTAAACTTTCAAGTGGGAATCTCATATTGAAGTGTGTATTTTCAATACACAATAATGTGTACACAATACACAATACACAAACCTGTGTATTGTGACGCCCAAAGATGCTATTGTATAGCGAAACAAGTGTCGCGATTTTGTAAACTTCCAAGTGGAAATCTCACATTGAAGTGTGTCTTGTCTATACACAATACTGTGTACACAATACACAATTCTGTGAAATACAATACACGATACACAATACACAATTCTGTGTATTGTGACGACCGAAGATGCTATTGTATAGCGGAACACGTGTCGCGGTTTTGTAAACTTTCAAGTAGAAATATCACATTGAAGTGTGTCTTTTCTATACACAATACACAATACTGTGTATACAACACACAATTCTGTGTTATACAATACACGATACACAATACACAATACACGATACACAATACACAATTCTGTGTACACAATACACAATTCTATTTATTGTGACGTCCGAAGATGCTATTGTATAGAGAAACACGTGTCGCGGTTTTGTAAACTTTCAAGTGGCCACCATATGAACATTCAAGTTGCAACTGTATGAGTCGATTCCACCAAGCGTTATATGTGTTATTGAAGTTTTCAACCCTATATATGGCTGTTTCTCCAAAACTTTTTTGTACAGTTTCCTTTCGAATACATTCGTTGTGAGTGTTTTCGAGAGTAACCGTGGCAACCTTTTGAATTCACAAGCCGAATATCACAGAGAATTATCCACATTGAAATACGAATAATCGGTGAAAATGCTGGCACAAGTTTTTGATGGAATATAATTCAAACAGCAGTTCGTCATTCGAAAGTTAAAATAAATAATCGGTTGTAAGCAAAACATTGTAGATATTATCCTTGACATACGCAGCAAGTAACCTTAACTCATAAATGTGTTCTATTTTTAAAAAGTTTGCTTTCCCCTTTCATAATAATTTTTCTGGGTGCTCTGCCAAGAATAATTAATAATATCCGTTGAACTCTACAAAGTTTTGACTGAACAATTTCCGGAAACCAAAACATTTATTATTAACTAGCGACCTACCCCCGCTTTGCATGAGTAGTAGAGTATATATGTTATATTTCTTTATAATGATCTTTGATAAAATTTACCAAATTCATAGAATGTTCACAACTATCAATACTGAGACAAAACAAAAATGCGACTTCTACTTTCAAAATAAAACAAAACCAGCAACGCAATTCCAAACTTTCTTCATCACGTGTGTCGCATCGTTGTGTGAAACCGGTTGAGTGTGAAGGTTAATTATGATGTGGAATGCTTTGGGGAAAGAAAATTCACTTTGACAATGGTTAATATCGTATCTGAATCTTGTACCCTATACTAGTTTGTAAAGGTCCCTTGTTGGATATTCGTCATATTCTTCTGAACATAATAATTTGAGTTGTCTATGAATTGTTCTCCTCCTGTGATCCAGGTCTCCGTTATGAAGCCCTACTTTGTTCAGGTGTATTTTCAGTTAGCAGTGTTCTATGAGAAGTTCTGTAATTGTTCTAGACCGATCTCTGCTCTGTTTAAGCACTTCTCTTCTCGGAAGGTATCTGTATAAGTACTTTCTCTGGTATATTTTCTTAGTACCTACCCCTATAGACCCACTTCGTAATCTGGTTCCGTACCGAAGACTTGGGTAACCCCTCAGCTGGTTCAGGAAGTTAACGATCAGTGGCTATCAAACTCATCAGCTTCATCAGCTCTTCACTGCATTCTCATCTGTATACAGTGCATTTCTTCAATGCCCCCCCTTTTATTTTTAAATTGAAATTTAGGATGATGAAATTAATGCATGATGCTTTATTTTGAAGTGAAATTGCCAGATGAAACTTTTAAGATGGCCACTGAGCGCAATTTGGAGAAAAAAATTAAATGGAAACGAGGGGTCATGTGACACATATTTTAGAAGCTCCTGACGAATACTTCACAACCCTAGAATATAAAGTCAATATCTTCAACTACTACAAAATGGCGGAACTTTTAATAATATCCTGAATACATTGACATTTAAGCACATAATATGACGTAATAAGCCATAAAAAGTCCATAGGTGTCAAATCTGGCGAGCGGGCTGACCATTCTGTAGGACCTCGACGGCTAATCCAACGACCGGAAAAAGTAGTATCCAAATAGTTTCTTACTTGTCTGGAGTAATGTGGTGGTGCTTCATCTTGTTGGAATACAAGATCCCTCAAATATTTTCTACAGGACGATTCGGAAAACGTTCATTGAAAATCCTTTCGATCTCGTGAAAGTTACGCGTCGCACCATAAATAAAAATCGCTTCAATTTTTCTTCCAACGGACAAGAATTGACCATTTCGTAGATTGTTGAAGTGGTACCTTTCTACTAGTAAAACCGAAAACTAAATGAGAATATTCTAACTGAACAATGATGTTTATTGTTGTACTGACATTTTTTGTCGTTTTTATGGACAAAAGATAACTTAACAAACCTCATCGGGTTGTTGGAATTGCCTTTCCATTTAATATTTTTTTTCCAAATGGCGCCCAGTCGCCATCTTGAAAGTTTCATCTATCAATTTCACTTCAAAATGAAGTGTTCATGCATCAATTTCATTATCCTAAATTTAAATTCTTTGAGTTCACATTAAAGAAATACACTGTATAATTTCGAGTTTCAGCCACCATGTATCTCCATAGGTCCATTTGGTCAGCATCAGTGCCTCAATTTATTGCGCTCATCTGTTTAACACGATGAATATTTATTGAAATGTAGGTAATTTCATTACGAGTAGAGTAGTATAGGGTCGCTCGTGAAAATATGTTCATAGGTAATGGTAGCCAGGGTTTGAAGTTTAAAAATTTAGATCAGGTAAATATGTGTGACGCAACGTTAACATAGCGTTTAATTGAATGAACGAACGACTCACGATAATCACACACACCTTAGAACCAATCATAGTTGACTAGATTCATAACTCAATACCTCTCGACCATCATAAGAGAACAAATTCATGACTTTTAAGGAGAGTTTCCAACTACTTTCAATTGCAAGTGAGCCTTGAGAATTTAACCACTTTTAAATATGTTTTGACACGTTTAATTTGATGAAGGTTATCAAAAACGAGAAGGAAAACGTAGACTCCAAAAGTTAAACGCGTATACCTCATCAGAAATTCGAAATGTGGCGAAGAACTTGATATTTTCCAAATTTCATCAGCCAACAACAAAAGGAGAGTCGTTTGAAACTCAAATATCACTATTGCAGAAAATGTAAAATTTGTAGGTGTATATGTTGATGAATTTCTTATAGTACAGGATCTCGCTGCAAAATCACTACGTTCATAGCGTAGTTAATCAAACTGAAAATTTTACATACATTTATGAATAGGAAATTACATTGATGACAGGTTGCCAGTCAAAAAGTGGCTGCCAATATTTTCATTTGAAAAAATCAAGCTACTAAAATACTTCATGGAGTAAGAGCCGGGTCAATCCCCCTACACGGAACCCTCCATCACTTGGAAGGATCGATTACAGCTTGAGAAATGGTTTTGAAGCGGATTCTGTGTAACACGGTCTCCCTAATCAATCAGTAGACAATTGTCCTGAAAATCTTGCGAAAAAAATGGGTTTCGGTAATTTAGGAAACATTAGCTACATGAATAGCATTTTACTAGTATTGTTCATGACGAGCTTTTACCGAAGAACGAGAACAAGAATATTTTCTACTTATTCACCAAACTCAAACACCTGTTCATGCAGCTGCAGTTTTGTAAAAATGTATCATCTCCAAATACGCAAAGTTGCAAGGCAGCGTATTTAAGCATTTTACCTTCGTAAGGTGACCAAAGGAAAGTTGCAACCTCAGCATATGAATCTTTATAAATATTGAGGGAGGTCAAGTACAACAGAAAGTATTGAGAAATTCATTCATTATTCATTGATCACTCTTTAGAAACGGTTCCAGAGCATTTTAAGTATGAAGCACATCTCCTTTCATCGTTCCTGCTGGGTAGCAGTATAATGTAAGTTTTTTGGTGATTCTTTGTATCTTTCTTATCTATTTCATTAACTATCCTTAGCGTAATTTTTTTCGTTTTCATCATAATAAATATTTCATTCAGTTTTAAATGAGTTCTTTCATCATTTGGATGAAATAGGGTCGGTTGAAACAGCGATAAATCCTCTCCAATCTAAAATGTTATTAATGTCCTTTTGCTGATATGTGCAGTCTTGGACTGATTTGAAGAGTTTAAAGTCATCAGCAAAAAGAAGACAATCTAAATATTTCAGAACTGACGGAAAATTATTGATGAAAATTATGAACGGAAGTGGACCTAGATTCAATCCTTGTGGTACACCTGATCTAGCTGGAAATGTATCTAAAATTTTTCAGCTATGTTTGGTAATGAAAAACCGATTTTGAAGATAATTTTCCGTTGGTTTGGTTAACTACGCTATGGACGTAGTGATTCTGCAGCGGAATCCTAGACTATTAACTGTTAGTGTCAAAGTTAGTTAGCTTCACTTTTTGGGAATTTTAAAGATGTACTGGAATAAAATCAGTTGATAAATTTCTACCACTGGCTAGTAAATTCATGACTGAGGTATGGGTTGTCTGTGGGTTAATACTATCCATGCATGGGATGTTTTCATGACGTTTCTTACAGTCATTCATGTAGAAATATTTTCATTTCTTATAAAAGTTTACCTCTTGCATGGCAAAGCTTACTGAAGATGACTGCCGCACTTACAGTCGAAACGTTTGGAGATTGTAACCAAAGAAAACCAAGGCAAAACCTGGAAAACAATCAAAACACTGTCGCCAACCGTGAAAGCTCTCATCCCTAGCATACATGGTGTCCCACAGGGTTCGGTCCTTGGTCCGTTACTGTTTATCATTTACAATAATGATTTGCGCCAATTTCTGGTGCCGGAAAAGTGTACTTTGTTTGCTGATGATACTACCCTGATTACCTCTTACTATGACTATCAGCAACTACCGATGTTATCACTGGCGTTACAAGAAAAAGCCATATATTGGTTTCAGGCTAATAAGCTACAACTTAATAATAGTAGAACCCAGAATATCATATTTTCTACAAATAATTCTCTCATGGAGGTCAATAACGTTAAATTATTGGGATTAACTATTGATAACAGACTTGGCTGGAATTGTCATATTGAACAACTTAGACATAAACTTTCTAGTACGCTATTTTTACTTCAGCAATTGAAGAGATATGTTAATCATGATACACTGAAAAGTACCTACTTTGCACTTTTTCATGCACATATGAGTTACGGTATCATAATGTGGGGTAACTCCTCAAACTCACTGCAAATCTTTCGACAACAAAAAAAGGCCCTGAGAATAATTTAAAATTGTAATAGCAGAGAACATTGTCGTCTTTTATTTGTTCGCCTCAAAATTGTATCGCTACCTTCCTTATACATATATGAGACTCTTATAGAAATACATAGACAAACAAGAAATTTGTTTACACAATCTCAAGTACATTCCTATGATACAAGACGATCAGATTATATCAGAACTCCCAGGTACAGGCTTACAGTCTCCCAAAGAAATTCACCAGACTATCATGTGTATAATATATTACCATCTGATATCAAGTCACTCAATAAAATTTCTTTTCAAAAAAAGATAATGACATTTCTTTTGCAGCACTGCTTCTATTCAGTGGTTGAGTTTAAATAATATATGCAACATCTTGAAGTGCCTCTTTGAACACTCTTTTCAGATCCCATTCGCTCGACTCTGTTTTCTCAGAAGTGCTCTGATAAATATCATCACTATTTCCATTTTTTATATCAGAATGATCATAAATATACTCAACGTGGCAATCTTTATTTGTCGCTACTATATCCTTCTAGGTATTTTAATATATTTTCAATATATCTTTATGTATTTTTAATCTATCTGACTTGCTATAAATGTACTTTTGTATATAACATAGTTGAATAAATATTCTATTCTTCTATTCCATTCCTATATTTCAAATAAATCAAAATACTAGTTTCAAACAATCATTTTTCTCTATGTGCACCACCAACTTTTATTTCAGCGAAAAACTCAAATTTCTCCGACGTACATCAAAAATCAAATTAGTTTTCGCTCCTGCGACCCCATTAAGTCGTCAAAACAGAAGAGAATCGAGTTCCTCCGCCTTTTTATTTGCAATTTAATTTCCCGCTTTCCGTGGAAGTGGATCGGTCGACCTTGATCTC
This sequence comes from Leptinotarsa decemlineata, assembly GCF_000500325.1. Lineage (NCBI taxonomy): Eukaryota > Metazoa > Arthropoda > Insecta > Coleoptera > Chrysomelidae > Leptinotarsa > Leptinotarsa decemlineata. The sequence goes on along the minus strand of NW_019289856.1, from coordinate 403,218 downwards.
GATGAGCTCTCATCACTTTCCGTTGTCGACAGCCTCTCGAGAAAATTGCTTTATTTCCCAGCTTACGCACCGGGAAAAGCGTTGTGAGAGAAACACGCGCCCACCCGGCGGGAAAATTCCTGAGAGTTGCGTGTCTGAGAGAAAACGTGAAAATCATATTTATCTACACTCACTTAACATTCACTCATTCGTCTCTGTTTCTCCGTACTGGTAAGTCCCAGAAACGTAAAATTTGGTAAATGTGTGCTTCTTAGGCTTCTGATGCGCACTAAGAAAGGACTTTCAAATATTCCACCTGGGGAGCACCCCGTGGGGGTAAAAAGTACGCGTTCACCAATGAATATTACCTTTTCATCACTGTTTCCTTGTAATGCTGTATTTTCGGAGGCTGAAATTCCGAATGTATGTTCGCTTTATGTTGTAGATGCGCACTAAGAAAGGATTTTTGACTATTCCAACTGGGGCGCCCCAGTTTTACTTTGAAGATGCGCACTAAGAAAGGATTTTTGAATATTCCAACAGGGGAGCGTTCATATATGGAAATTACCTTTTTAAGTTAGTTTCATGTTGTAAATGTGCACTGAGAATGGATTTCTGAATATTCCAACTGGGGCTCTCCCAGTTTCATGTTGAACATGCGCACTAAGAAAAAAATTACCTTTTTAGGTTAGTTTCATGTTGTAAATGTGCACTGAGAATGGATTTCTGAATATTCCAACTGGGGCTCTCCCAGTTTCATGTTGAACATGCGCACTAAGAAAATATTTTTGAATTAGTCCAACTGGGGAGCGTTCATATACGGAAATTAACTTTTTAGGTTAGTTTTTCGTTATAGATGTGCAATAAGGAAGGATTCTCAAATATTCAAACTGGGGTGCCAGTCGCGCGGGAAAAAGGGGCGTTCATGTGGGTGGGTTCATTTCAGTTTTTAGATGCGCACTAAGAAAGTATTTTTGACTATTCCAACTGGGGCGCCCCCACTGGAGATGAAAGGGGAGCGTTCACTTATGAAAAATAATTTTTCAGGTTCGTTTTATATTGTAGATGTGCAATAATGAAGGATTCTTGGATATTTAAACTAGGGGGCCAACCGCGAGAAAAAAAGACGCGTTCATGAAATAAAGTTACCTTTTTATCACTGTTTCTTCATATCGGTATATTTTCATAGACTGAAATTCCGTATGTAGGTTCGTTTCATGTTGTAGATGCGCACTAAGAGAAGATTTTTGACTATTCCAAGTGGAGCGCCCCCAGTTTTATGTTGAAGATGCGCACTAAGAGGGGATTTTTGAATATTCCAACTGGGGATCGTTCATTTTAGGTTAGTTTTACGTTGTAGATGTGTAATAAAGAAGGATTCTTAAATATTCCAACTGGGGTGCCAGTCGCGCGGAAAAAAAGGGCGTTCATGAAATAAAGTTACCTTTTCATCACTGTTTCTCCATATCGGTATATTTTCAGAGACTGAAATTCCGTATGTGGGTTCGTTTCATGTTGTAGATGCGCACTAAGAAAGGATTTTTGACTATTCCAACTGGGGCGCCTCCAGTTTCATGTTGTAGATGCGCTCTAAGAAAGGATTTTTGAATATTCCAACTGAGGCGTCCCCACTGGAACTGAAGGGGGAGCGTTCATTACCTTTTCAGGTTCGTTTTATGTTGTAGATGTGCAATAATGAAGGATTCTCAATTATTTCAACTGGGGCGCTAACCGCGCGGAAAAAAGACGCGTTCATGAAATAAACTTACCTTTTCATCACTGTTTCTCCATATCGGTATATTTTCAGAGACTGAAATTCCGTATGTGGGTTCGTTTCAGGTTGTAGATGCGCACTAAGAAAGGATTTTTGACTATTCCAACTGGGGCGCCCCCAGTTTCATGTTGTAGATGCGCTCTAAGAAAGGATTTTTGAATATTCCAACTGGGGCGCCCCCACTGTAACTGAAGGGGGAGCGTTCACTCATGGAAATTACCTTTTCAGGTTCGTTTTATGTTGTAGATGTGCAATAATGAAGGATTCTTGAATATTTAAACTAGGGGGCCAACCGCGAGAAAAAAAGACGCTTTCATGAAATAAAGTTACCTTTTTATCACTGTTTCTTCATACCGGTATATTTTTAGAGACTGAAATTCCGTGTGTGGGTTCGTTTCAGTTTTTAGATGCGCACTATGAAAGTATTTTTGACTATTCCAACTGGGGCGCCCCCACTGGAGATGAAAGGGGAGCGTTCACTTATGAAAATTACTTTTTCAGGTTCGTTTTATATTGTAGATGTGCAGTAATGAAGGATTCTTGAATATTTAAACTAGGGGGCCAACCACGCGGAAAAAAGACGCGTTCATGAAATAAAGTTACCTTTTCATCACTGTTTCTCCATATCGGTATATTTTCAGAGACTGAAATTCCGTATGTAGGTTCGTTTTATGTTGTAGATGTGTTATAAGAAACGATTTTCAAATATTTCAAGTGGGACGCCAGACGGGGGAAAAGACTCTTCGTTTAAAAAAAATTATATTCTCGTCACTATTTCTCCATTCCCTTAAATTTCCGATGGGTAAATTTAGATTTAGTATCAGCATTGCACCTGTGCGGAGCCGGGCCGGTTCGCTACTCGATGAATATGTTGGGAATGGATTATGGATACTCTCAGTTTTATGCCATACTCGCTTAAATTTTGCGTATGCATCTTCAAGAGGAAGATGTTCCATTTTGAAAATGATCACTATGTGATCGAAACACGTGTCGAGATATCAAAATAACGTTTTGGTGTTGGGAAAAAACTGCAGTGATATTCATTACTACACCAAAGGTTCCAAATTGTGCATCACAAGTATGAAAAATGAATTTTTTTAATATTCTTATTTGTTGAATGTTTACCAATGTGTCTTGGCACAATCATGTCGCTGGAATTGCAAAAGCTGCTTCTCAAAAGCTTGGAACACTGTTCCGAACCAGAAAACTGTAGACATCTCAGCAAATCTTGATGCATTATAAAGCTCGAATCAGAACTTCTTTGGAGTATTGTTCTCAAGTATTGAGCTCCGCTCCCAAACATACCCTGAAGTTGCTGGATTCCATCCAGAAAAGATCATTCCGTCTGATTGGAGACGCGAACATCACGTGCGGTACATATCAAAAATACGCGACAGATCGTGGCTACTCATCGCTTTGAGGTTCAACTCAGTACACCTTGAACTTCATTGTTTAAGACTTCTTTCATTTGTAGTACTGCGTGTATGTGAAATAAACTCCCTGAGAATGTTTTTCCGAATGAATTTAATCTCAAGTGATTCAAATCCACTGTATAAAATACAAACTTTTATATATCAGGAAAAAATAAATTCAATTCAATTGATTTGTTATCTTTTTTGTCATAAAAACTATCTTAGGTTCGTCAATACTAAAAGAAAGTGGTGTTAGTTAAACTATTTATAACTCAAGAATGGATGAACTGATTTGAATGAAAATTGGTGGAGAGGTAGCTTAGAACAAGGAGAGGGACATATGATACTTTTTATCCTGTTCGACCGCGTTTCCGTGAAGTCACCAAGAAGTCACTATAAAATGTGGTATAGCAAAATCCCATCTGACATGGAATAAAAAAAAAGTAAATGACAGCTAAACGTAATTTTGTCAATGGTTAATGAAGGCAATTGATGATGGAAATGGTGGTTTATATTTCCTGGATGCCCCTGGTGGAACTGGAACCTGGTGGAATTAGTTTTAGCTACTGTTCGTGCGAGATCCAACATTGCGCTTGCAGTTGCTTCTTCTGGAATAGCAGCCACATTTTTAGAAGGATGCCGTACGGCGCATTCAGCATTAAAATTGCCGTTGAATCTTCAAACTATTGAAGAACCAACATGGAATATTTCAAAAAACTCCGCAATGGCCAAAGTTTTATCAGCATCGAAAATCATCATATGGGACGAATGCACAATGGCGCACAAACGTGCATTAGAAGCACTTAACCGAACATGAAAGATCTACGCAATGCCCCAAGATGTTTTGGAGGTGCAATAATTTTACTGTCTGGCGATTTCCGCCAAACACTGCCAGTAATTCCAAGATCAACGGTTGTCGACGAAATGAACGCTTGCCTCAAATCATCGAATCTATGGCGCTATGTGAAGAAACTTCAGCTGACAACAAACATGAGAGTTACATTGCTTAGTGATACATCTGCTGAAGATTTCTTTGAGCAATTGCTGACTATCGGTAATGGTCGAGTACCGGTCGACGAATCGAGCGCATTGATTTCATTTCCTCAGAATTTCTGTAACTTTGTCTCATCGAAAGACGAACTTATCAGCAAAGTATTTCCAAACATAATCACTAACTACAAAAATAATGAATGGTTTAGTGATCGAGCAATTTTAGCGGCTAAGAATATCAAGAGCACATCTAAATGATAAAATGTTTGTTTTAGTGATATTGAAGGATTACACGAATCATCACAGCAACCCATTGTTTCGACATTCAACTGAGTACACCTCAAAATATCTACCTTTATGGGTATTTGTTACCTTCCACAATCTGAAAAATATGAAAATTATACTGAAGAACTTTATACAAGTGTAGAAGGGCAAATTTTGTTTACCCCGATAAGTTACGGCGTAAAATCAAAGTATTTTTCACAAAGAAAAATCTTCTATTTATCAGTAACTTGTCGTACCTATTTAACAATTTTGCCTACCAAAAAAATTGATGAAAAATAATACAATACTTAACGTTTCGGAGGCCAAAATCTGTCTCCTTCTTCAGAAATAGACAAAAAAATTCTAAGATATTGGCAGTTATTCCTTTTTGATTATTTATTTCTTCACTTTTTCGACATCTGTCTCTGTGAAAAACAGATTTTAAACAGATTTTTTTTCAACTTATCGGGGTAAACTGAAAAGTTTGCCCTTCTACACTTGTATTCAGTTTTCCATTATAATTTTTATACACATAATATACAATTCTGTGTATTATGACGCCCTAAGACGCTATTGTATAGCGAAACACGTGTCGTGGTTTTGTAAACTTTCAAGTGGAAATAACACATTGGAGTGTGTCTTTTCTATACACAATACTGTTTATACAATACACAATTCTGTGTACGCAATACACAATTTTGTGTATTGTGTCGCCAGAAGATGCTATTGTACAGCATTGGCACGTGCCTTGGTTTTGTAAACTTTCAAGTGGAAATCTCATATTGAAGTGTCTTTTCAATACACAATACACAATAATGTGTAGACAATACACACTCCTGTGTATTGTTACGCCTAAAGATGATATTGTATAGCGAAACAAGTATCGCAATTTTGTAAATTATCAAATGGAAATCTCACATTGGAGTGTGTCTTTTCTATACATAATACTGTGTACACAATACATAATTCTGTGTAATACAATACACGATACACAATACACAATTCTGTGTATTATGACGCTCGAAGATGCTATTGTATAGCGAAACACGTGTCGTGGTTTCGTAAACTTTCAAGTGGAAATCTCACATTGAAGTGTGTCTTTTCTATACACAACACACAATACTGTGTATACAATACATAATTCTGTGTTATACAATATACAATACACAATAAACAATTCAATGTATGCAATACACATTTTTGTGTATTGTGACGCCCGAAGATGATATTGTACAGAAAAACACGTGCTTTGTTTTGTAAACTTTCAAGTGGGAATCTCATATTGAAGTGTGTATTTTCAATACACAATAATGTGTACACAATACACAATCCTGTGTAGTGTGACGCCCAAAGATGCTATTGTTTAGCGAAACACGTGTCGCGGTTTTGTAAACTTTCAAGTGGAAATATCACATTGAAGTAAGTATTTTCTATACACAATACTGTTTATACAATACACAATTCTGTGTTATACAATACACGATACACAATAAACAATTCTGTGTACGCAATACACAATTTTGTGTATTGTGATATCCGAAGATTCTATTGTACAGCAAAACACGTGCTTTGTTTTGTAAACTTCAATGTGGAAAAATCATATAGAAGTGTGTCTTTTCAATACACAATGCACAATAATGTATACACAATACACAAACCTGTGTATTGTGACGCCCAAAGATGCTATTGTATAGCGAAACAAGTGTCGCGATTTTGTAAACTTCCAAGTGGAAATCTGATGATAAGTTTTGACAGCCAAGTTTTGATCGGTACTTTTTATCGTTCTTATAAGAAAGATCATTTTGGGTTTTTGTAAGTACAATGCGAAGAGTGAACAGATATATAATAGTCATAAACTACACCTTACGATTTGTCCTTCACAAACTTTATTTGAGAAATATATCACGAGGTACCTCTTAAATTATGACTACCTGAAGCATATTACCTCACTTCTACATCAACATAAATACTTCCTCGGTTACGTTGGGAAAGTTAGTTGAAACTAATAAAGACAAAACATCCAAATTCGAGAAATCAGGAGTATATAAATTGAAGGGTGGAACGTGTCCTAACGTATATATTGGAAATACAAAATTTAAGTCAAATTTACAATTATATTTTACCGTTTTATAAATAAAATTGAACAAA